>ML818706.1:159999-176495 GCA_009831015.1 Picea engelmannii | reverse complement strand
TAGTAATTAGGTTAGTTTTTGGATTAAATAAAACATTAATAAAACAATAGAAAACCTATATTAAAATAAAAAACAAAATAAATTATAAAAACACAAAACATTATAAAAAAATATAAAACATTTAATAAAATACATAAAACAAAACAAATATAATAAAACATTAAAACAAAATTGAAATAAACCAAAACGTAAACAAAACAATAAAAAAATAAAAAATATATATATTAAAAAGAAAAAGTTAAAAAACATAAAAAGCCTGTTATCCTAAGTCTACCCTCCCATGCATCTATTACACCAATGCCCCCATCCAATTTCACATTAAATTAATCAAACGGTTATAAAACTTTCTGGACCCCCCCTCACCATCCGGACTTTAACGAGAGGGGGGGTCTGGAATAATGGTTTTTCAAAACCATCCCCCCTCCACGTGGCATGATTCTATTCCAGCAGACCCCCCCCCGCCTCCCCCAAAACCTCTTACCACCTCGGGGGGTCCGGAATACCACCAATCGCGAAAAAAACCACTTTTTCATATTTTTGCCATTTTTTACCTGTTTCACCATGTGTTCGTCCGAGGCAGTTTCTAGGAAACGAAGACAGATTTTAAAAATCCGAGAGATTTTTTTTCTCAGCACGGGCTGAAGAACAAAAACCTCTCTCAGTTTTTTCAACGACGCTACGAGCAGGGAGAACCGAAGCCATATTCGAGGCCCTTTTTTCCAGATTTCCACTTTTCTGTTATAGTCCCAATCTTGCAGGAGTTGTTGCGGCCATCTGTGGACAAATTTGGAGAAACCGAAGGAGTTTTTTGTCCATAACATGTCCATATCCAATAACCTCCTTCAGTTTTCTCCCAGGTGTCATCATTGAAGAGAAAAACACATATGTTCAGACCCCTTTTTCACATAAAACCGGCTCGTCTTTCATGGCAGACAGTTCCAAATTTTGTGGGAGTGGTGGCTATTTTTGGACAAGGGGGTTAAAACCGACTCTCGAAAATGGATGGGGAGACCTATACTATTTATATATATGATTTTTAATCTAAAAGGTTGGGATCAGTCGAGGACCATGGATTAAAAAATCTTGTATCAGAGCTCGCAGAGCCATTTGTATTTTTCATCAATTCAATATTACAGTCACAACAGTTACATGATTCTTGTGTCAAGTTTATTGGTGAAGTTCTCCTCCAGTAAATTGTTTTCTCTATTTCCATATGTTTTCTTTCCTTATTATTCGACAGAAGTTTATGAGCAGAATTTGTTGTAAGATACACTATGTTTATGGCTGCGGATAATATTAATGTTTTCTTCTGACATTCAGTGGTAGAATTCTTCATTGCTATGTTGCTAAATTGATCATTTCTTTTTCGTCCTCTTTCATCTCATTTAATTTTATCAAATCCAGTAATTTTCCTACCTTGCCCTGTAAAGCTGTTTGTAGGATTTGTTTTTGATTAAATCTCAGTTTGTGACTCCATTGCCCATGGTTCCTTTTTTCCTTGCTCCTACCAGAAAATCCATAAACAAATCCATGTTCTTCATAGCTAGCCTAACATCTGTCTTATTCCAAAGAGAGATCCCTCTCTGAGTCTTGGAGGGATAGATCCAAGACTCAAAGCAGTTTTGATGTTGCCTCTGTGACTGCCTCACAGCCTTGGGCAAATTACAGAGTGCTAACACGACCCATGGGTTTTTACCCATGTTAGGCCCATTTTGTAATGTATAAATAAGTAGCTAGGTAGAGTAAATCAAAGAGTTAGTAGTTGAATCTATGTGATCAACTCAAATTTATGAATACTATGTGTCGAGGACTTGCAGAGCTAAGTGAAAGTAATTGTAAGAAGGCTTTGTACATTGCAAGAAGGCTTTGTTCTTGAACCTATCTCGGGGAACGAGGATCTAGAAAAGTACGTCCAGATCTCTTTTCCTATGTAGAGTAGGATTTTGTGGCTCAGTGCATGTAGAAGATTGACATAAGACAATAAAAGAGAAGAAGAGTTGGTGTACATAGCCCCAGGCTAGGGGTGAACCATGTATATCCTATGTTGTTGTGATTTGTGCGATGTGTTGATGTGTTTATGTGTTTACTCGCTTAAGTGGTTTGATATAAATGAATGATAGATATATATGTTGATTCTTTATGATTAATAATATCAATGAATGCCATATCTAACCCATGTGAATGTGCTTAGTGCTTGACTATACTATATCTAGGTGAATACTGTGATGCTCTATAATTAGGGTTTTATCTACGGAGTAGGTACTGGTTAAATAATGAGGAACTATAACTACTAAGTGCTATGTTAAGGTGTTGTAATCATAGATTTGTGTCCCAGCTAAGGTTGTAGACATCGGAGTCATGCAACCACCCCTGCCTCTACCTCGGGTGAGACTTCATCTGATTCGTAGGTGTTTCCGAAAGGGCTGACAGTTAGGGTTTTGTTGGTGCGCTCTTGAGCGTTGAACCTTGGATTTGCCTCTCTGCCAACAAATGGTTCCATTGATGCAGCCTGAAACTGTGATTGCTGGGAACTGATAGAAAAGAGAAAGCTCCGTGTGTATATATGTTTCCCTAGTGCTCAGCATTCTACTTGACCTGTAAATATCTGTGCTAAGAAGAGAAGTCGGATCTAAAGAAAAGAGGTAAGATCTTGAAGCTTTGTGCTCTGATAAAGGTAAGAACGGTGAAAAGTTTTGATTGAAAAAGAAAAGACAAGTGAAATGTTTTTTTTCAAGAGTATGGATCTAGGTATGTTTGATAAGTTTCATCCTAATTTGAAAAGTAGGGCATAGCTATATGAAAGAAGGTTTGATACGAGTAGATCTGATAGAAATGATGAAAGATAGCTATTCCTATGCATAGAAAGAATGTTTGGACTAACAAATGGATGCAGGATCCTAGAAAGAATTTTTTGCAGGTTAACTACTATGACCCTAGTGCACAGTACAGAAAAGGTTGGGGATCATTTAAAAGAAAGAGAGAATTAACCCTTTGTTATAGTTGCAGAAGACTAGGACATCTTGCTAAGGATTGCCCTGATAGAAGACCTAGTTGTCTTTTTTTTAAAGCTATGGACCATGAAGTTTTGGATTTCCCTAGAATGATTGCTAAGCTTGAAAGAATGAATATGAGCCAAGAAAACCCTAAGGAATACCAAGAAAATAAGAATACGGCAGAACCCCAGGAAGAATCAGAGACTGTATTACTACGAACGAAATAAACCCTGAATGATCACAAAAATATCAACTTATCAGAGATCTTCAAAGAAAAAGAATGCATAGAAACAAAAATAGGAGACTTCGACATTGACTGTGTTCTGGATGAAGAAACACAAGTGAACATCATGACAGAAAGAACTTGGAAAATTTTAGGAAAACCTGCTATGATTCCTTTATTGGGAGGAATATGATTATTTAGAGGAAAGATGATAACCCTATGTGGAAGACTCACCCAGATATCTATGAGTGCTCATGGAGCTTTGACAGAGGAAGATTTTGAGGTTGTTAAATTTATTGAGAACAACGCCCCATTTTCTATGTTATTAGGAAAACCCTAGATTGAGAGGGATCATACTAGAAGAAAAGAAGAGGAAGACCTAGAACAAAAAAACAAATAATTAAAATATTTCATGACAAGGAGGATAGAGCATTTGGTTGCAGAACAATAGAATAGATCGAAGCAGCTTAGGACCAGAAACTTGGATGTCGAAGTTGAAAGAACACAAGAAGACTCACAGAAGAATGAAGCACCTACCCTAGACAAAGACAAAGTATTACTCTCTAACTCTATGAAATAATTTCAACAGCGTGAAAATAATATGCCAAAAGGAGATAAGAATCAGAATGGAAAAATAAATACCGAGACAAAGATCACAGGGAAGAAAGCTAGAAAGTGAAGCTTGAAAAATTGCAGGAGGTCCTTGAGGGAACTTCGCAGAATGAAGGTTTGAAAAACTAGAACTTCATCGAGATATCAGAACAACGCAACATGACACTTCACCATGATGAAGCAATATAACCGTTGAAGGAATTATGACCATTGGATTGACGCTCCCAAATGGTTAGAACAACATTTATGACCAGAAAGCTCACCATCAGACCGTTGGGACCACGCCATAATGGGAAGAACTGCATTGATGAAGGCTTCTCACCCGTTGGAAAGATTCATTACCTCACTGTCTACTTAGTCCATCGACTATTGCACTGAGAACACTTTTGTGAATTATATTCGAGCCCACAAGATAACTCATTTCCACTGCACTGTGTTTACTAAGATCGACACTTGTTCTATTGCAATTGAGTACTCATTCATTAACCTGAGTTATACAATCATGAGTGTACATGTCGGATGAACTCAACGCTATAGATAAGTCAGTTGAAGAAGTTATAATCGATCTGATGGCCAAGAGAGTGATGTCTATAGAAGTTCAAGCTTCATCGACGTGAGGAGTGCAAGCCTCTCTGTCAACTGCTCATAGATCCAGACCATCCCGAGTTGCAGCAGAAAAGAGAACCAAGCATTGAGATGAACTAACCAACGCGAAGTTAACCCCAACTATCCTACCCAACTACATCCCATCTCTGGTTGACGCGATGAGTCATGATAGTGTCCCAAGAGATTTTTATTACAACCTAGTTACTGTGTACCTCCCGAAGGGGATACATGCAGTTAGAACGCAGGAGGATAAAATCGCAACAATGAAGTTCAACGAATTCAACCTAGGGGATCACAAGAATTATAGTATGCTTGCTCCTCACAGATACTTGACAAGGATGCAGGGGAAGAATTCAAAAATTATCGCCCAACCATGGACTATGAACCTTGCGTGGTCTACCATCCTGAATGTGATGAAGATCCCACATTTTGGATGGCACCACGAGGTAAACGCATGTGTCAAGCTCCTTCTATCAAGTTACCGTGGCGATTATCTATGGTTAGACAGACACATCATAGTCGATCCGACGCTGATCCATAGGATCACTGGATTGAGCATGCAGGGACCCAATCCATAGGACTTCTACCCAAGAAAGGTTATATCATGCACTGGCACAGAGGATTAAAGACACATATGACAATGTAGAAAAAGGGATGCAAGGCTACAAGGTAGCTTCCATCCAGAATGGTGCACTGTGCTCAGCCTGTCAGCTAATCGCAGGAAAGATGGTGAGAAAGAAAAGACCTACGCAGGTCACAAGGTTTGTTTTGGACCTCACAGGGAAGTGTGTACAAGGATTACATATGAATTGGGTGAAGTACCTTGTCAACCAGCTCGAATTTTATTTCCGCGAAGCTCAAGATCAGGGCTATGAGTTCCACTTTAGCTGGCTCCTGATCCTCATCACATTTACAACTTGGGAGATGCCGAAAGGTGCGACCTTCCCAGACATTGAGCCTTTCAAGCCACTCACTATGAAGTTCACCATGCTATGGTACTCGAGCGATATGGGAAAATAGTGGCAGTTGAACGCGATATTTCATATATACTATCTCTAGTTGAAGAGGGCCATTGAAGCTGACCATCATATGATGTTGAACACTCTACACTGGTTCAGGCCACTTATAAAGTTTTGTGCAGATCGACATTTTATTTACATAACTGCGTGTGCCGAAGAACATAAAGACGAGCTTCAGTCATACTATAAGTTCACAGAGAAGGACCTCAAAGAGATAACTAAGGAATGGTTTGTAGAGCGCCTTATCCTTGCTAACCCCACAAAAATGTCCGATCCTGAACAAATTGGCAGCTCAGAGGCCACTCGCGAAGTACACGATACACCTGGAACCAACATAAGGAAGAAGACAGAGGACATTCAACAACTGAGCAGTACCTCAAATGAAATTGCTTCAGACTCACCTGGAGGAGGAGGTGATGATGAAGTAGTTAAAGAAGAGACCGATGGAAAGGATGATCAACAGAAGCAAGGCGAAGTAACATCGCCTAGGGATCATGTCAATGAGGCTGATCCCTCTAAGAAAAGGAAGGCTTTCCCCATGAAACCTACTTCCTAAAAGAAATCCAAAGCCACTAGGACTAAGCTGCAGACGATGCTCAGGCTTGATGACTTTGACTTCATCATCACAACTATATCAGATGCCTTGTAGGACATCTTGCAGAAACATGGAGCCAAGAAGGAGGAGATGTATGACATAATCGAGGTTGAACTCAGAGGGGTACAACATGCCCTTCACTCCAGTCATGCAGTGTCCACTATGACCCCACCATCAGAAGCACCAGAGTTGGGAGATGAGCCCACCCAACTCCGCAAACTAGCCGATGCAACCAAAGCCCACCTTCTTCGCACACAGGAAGAAATAGAATAGGCCATAGAGGCCCTAAAGAAATTATGAGAAGCACTCATAGGGAAATGATGCGTTTCACAACAGGAGAAGGCCGAACTCTAGACCAATTTTAAAGAGGAGAAAGTGCAGATCCGATAAGAGAAAGAACAACTGCTCGTGGAGCAGGTTGAAGTAAAAGAAGTAGTCAACAGAGCACTTCACTCCATGATAGGCTTGGAGAAAAAGGTGGAAGAACCAGTGGAGCATCAAGTAGCGAGTATTGTTGAAGCCATTCAACAACTTCAACAAATAATAGAAGACTTAGAGCTACAAGTAGTTCCACACACCCCATAGGATGTGCGAGACCAAAGAGAAGTCATTGCCTGGAGTGCAGTTGAGAGGATCAGATAATTCTCTCTAGAATGTAAACAAATTAGCAGTAGAAGTGCACAAACCTACGAGTGACTTACTGAATACCCGAAACTAAAGGCACTGGAGTCACAACTCCAGGAGGCAAAGAAGAAAGATGCAACAGTACATGCATAGTTGAATCTCCCGTCAGCAGTTGAAAGGATGAAGAGATCCCAAGAACAATGCACTTCTCAACAATAGGTCCACACCATATAGAGAAAAGTCATGGAAGTGACTCAGAGGCTCCAACCAGTCCAGGACGAAGCATGCCAACTGTTTGAGGAGATTGAAGGCCAAGGAGCATAGCTGGAACAAGTAGTCGATACAGTCGAACATCGCTTAGAGGGACCTATTAATGAAGAAGTTATCCAAGAGCTCATCGAGCAGGAGGCCTTGACGTAACAACAAGTCAAAGAAGCTCGAGCCAAGCTCGAGGCTTTTGAAGCAGAGCTACCCAGACCAGAGTGACTCAGGATGAGTCACATGTGAGTGTTGGGGGCCTGTTGGCCCTTGACCAAGTTTTGAGGATCCTTGGTCACTTTTTACCTATTTTGGGACTTCGATAGGCTGTTGAAGATGGAGTGAAAGTTGAAGCAGATATCGTAGGATCTCTACCCCTTGTTAGGGATCTTTGGGTTTTCGTCTCATGTAACGGGTATGGGGATATCGACCCATGGGTTTTTAGCCATGTTAGGATTGTTTTGTAATGTATAAATAAGTAGTTAGGCAGAGTAAATCAACGAGCTAGTAGTTAGATCTATGTGATCAACTTGGCTTTGTGCATAATGTGTGTTGAGAACTTGCAGAGCTAAGTGAAAGTAATTGTAAGAAGACTTTTTGCATTGTAAGAAGGCTTTGTTCTTGAACCTAGCTCAGGGAAGGAGGATCTAGAGAAGTACGTGTAGATCTCTTGTCCCATGCAGAGTAGGATTTTGTGGCTCAGTGCATGTAGAAGATTGACAGAAGACAATAAAAGATAAGAGAAGTTGGTGGACGTAGCCCTAGGTTGGGGGTGAACCACGTATATCCTGTGTTTATGTGCTTTGTACGATGTGTTGATGTGTTTACAAGATTAAGTGCTTTGATATAGATGAATGATAAATAGATCTGTTGATGCTTTGTGCTTAATAATATGGATTAATGCCATATCTAACCTATGTGAATGTGGTTAGTGCTTGAATATACTAGATCTAGGTGTATACTGCGATAATTTTTAATTAGGGTTTTATCTGTGAAGTAGGTACTGGTTAAATACTGAGGAACTGTAACTACTAAGTGCTCTGTTAAGGTGTTGTAATCACAGATCTGTGCCCCATATAAGGTTGTAGACACTGCAGTCCTGCAACTACCCCTGCCTCTACCTCGGGCGAGAGTTCATCCGCTTCGCAGGTGTTGCTGAAAGGGTCGATAGTTAGGGTTTTGTTGGTGCACTCTTGAGCATTGAACCTTGGGTCTACCCCTGTTCCAACAGAGTCCAAACATCATCAATTTCACCTCCATACTTGTGAGTAAGTAACAACACTAAAATCAAACGCTAATAAAATTTATCTGAAACTTTTACTTTTCACTCTTATCAAACCAACATTAGATTAGTTGTAGGGATTTGGAATAGTTGGTGAGGCTAAATCTCCAAATCTATAAGACAAACGTAGCATCTTGAGTTAGGGAGAGAAATCCATTTGCTACATCACTGTCCTGGGCAACCTTTCTCAAAAAAGGGTGAATCATAAGGTCACATTGGGGCCATCGGAGTAACTGATCCTGCTTCGTCTACCTTGGTGGAGTGGTCTCAACATATTACAAACGATGTCGAAACACACTTGAGGATCACTTGAGAGGATCACACCTCTATGTAAGGCACCTCTCAAGAGGATTTCGGGTCTTAAACGACCCTTCCCTTTCGTGTATACGAGACTATCAAATGTTTCCCCATGATTTATTTTTCGTAAGTGGTAACCTTAGTGGCCAATCTTTAGGGCTCATACATAAGGTGATGACAAACAGGAAATTCTTTGTTATACCTAGAACATACGTTGGTAAAAATCACTTGGGCTCCTTGAAGGGTAAGCCATAGTTGTGCTGTGTGAGAACTTGCACCAGGGTGTAAGTCTGTTAAGAAGGTCGCCAATGTAACTGCTCCACCCACTCTACGTCAACCCCTTCTCATATTGATCCCGCGATGTTGGATTTTATCACCAACTAGTGGTTTCACTGTGGGAAGGTTTGTTTGCATGTTTGCTTCCTAGTATTTTTTTTAGTGAGTGCTATTGGTTTTCTTAGTTGACCTTAGAGTTGAGGCCATGTCTATGGCATCAGTTCCTAGATCTACAAACCAAGGGACCCCTTTACCCGAGGAACATTTTTTTTTCCCTTCCTTTGGAAACATTGGACCTCCCTATATTGTGACTTTGAGTTTACCAAGACTCACTATTCGGTTACCTATGTGGTTATTTTCCACTCCAATTTTTCCAAATGTGCATAGTGTTTCGAATGAAAAAACTCCAACTGAAAAATGACAACATCATGTCGACCCTTTTCCTTCTTCCTTGTTGCATCTTCTTCTTTTTCTTCTTCCTCACCTAGTGAAAGCCTTGTTGCTGGTAACCAGAAGGTTAAGAAGATGAAGAAAAAGAAGACGAAGAAGAAAACTCAACAAGGGGGAAAACAACCATCTACTGTTGGGAGTATTGAGATCATTGAGAATTCTACCACCAAACCTAGAAATCTCAAATTCCCTTGTAGGCTATGTAAGGGTGATCTCCTTCTTCGAGATTTCCCTAGTTTAACCAAGGTCTTAGAAGTGTGGTCCATGAGGGCTCATCAACCCGTGTCATCACTCTCTAGTCATCATGCTAGTAACCAACCATCAACTAGTGAAAGTAACATGGGGGAAAAGAAAAGTAGAGTCATGTTTCCTTGTAGGTTATGTGAAGGGAGTCATCAAACTCAACTTTTCCCTCACATGGATGAAGCCTCAAAATTGTTGGAAGACCTTGTCATTTCCTAACAACAACTTCCAACCAGTTATCGTAAGTTTTCTCCCAACCTGCCATTGTTTGATCAAGCGATCGGTTTGATACCATCATCGGTAGATCTCACTCTTCCATTGAAGAGTGAAGTCAAAGTGGTCGATACAGTTCCATCTGCTATTTTTCTTCATATGAGATGGGATATGATCAATGTGTTTTATTACAATGATGTGTGTTCCATATATAGAGAACATATGGTGACCATCCATGAAAGGATGCATCCCTTGGATAAAAATAACTATTTATTATTATTACTACTTATTATATATATTATTAATTATTAATCTAGAGGAATGTCTTCCCTATGTTTTCCAAACATCAACACTCTATTGGATTATCGAGAGGGGGGTTAATCAGTAATAGAGCAATTTAATCCTTTTTCACCATAAAATGCAAGTGTTATATCAATGTAGCATTATCATCCAATAGTTGCAGAGTAAATAAACAATGAACAAATGAACAATCATACACATACATAGTACACCAGTGTTTATGTGGAAACCAAAAGCGGGAGAAAACCACATAGTTATTTTTCTTATATGTCTTTAAAAATTGCATTCAATGGAAGTACCAACTTCCTTTGTTTTCCAGCTACAACTGGAAGGAGGCTCCAACCCCCTAGTTTCTCAGGCTACAACCTAAGGGAATATCCAACTCCCCAATTCTCTAGCTACAACCAGAAGGAGTCTACAACCCCCAATGTTCTCCGACTACAACCAGAAGGTGGCTACAACCACCTTTCCTTGCGTCGTCCAACTTCCATGAAATATAAGTAGAATGATGGAACCACTGTCACACTATCACTGTGAGATATACTGTTGTAAACCTATACTAATAAACATGTAATCAATCTGTACCATAAACAAGTGCATCAACCATGCCCCAACCTGTACCAAACAACCTCTAATAATCATGTACCATAAACAAGTGCATCAACCATGCACCAACCTATACCTCAACCTGTAATCAGCCTGTACCATAAACAAGTGCATCAACCATGCACCAACCTGTACATCAACATGTTCCATCAATGAGTGCATCAACCATGCACCAAGTATGTACCAATCATGCATCAAATACACATAAACTATGACTCATGAAGATGTACCAACATCATCAACTATACACCTCATGTATGTGCCAACTCATCAACTACTTGTCTCAACCATGTACCCAACATGTACCTCAACCATATACCAAATACATATACCAATATAACCATCAAAATTTCTCTAGCAATACATCACACTATCCATAACCACATACCATAAACCATTACACCAAACCATGTGCCACAAACTCACTGTTATACAACCTCTATCTGTAACATACCTCAACCAAAATCCCTCATCAATTTCATCATCCAAATCTGATTTGTAACTCTGTAATAGACCTGGTGTATATGATTAGATACCTGAAAACCTTCCTTAACTTTAACAACAAGAGACTACCATTTTATCAAACTTTACTTCAGTCTCACATGACTAATTTTGGATTAGTCAACAACCCTAAATTGCAATAATCATAACTATGTACCTGTAATGAATAAATATCTAAAAATGGTACACAATGTTCTTAAATGTCTTTTATGCAATTCCTCCATATTTTACTACTTGTAACCTCTCAGAAAAGGAGTTATAGCAAAAATGGCATACCTTGTTGAATCATGGCTTACTCTAGAGATCGAACTTGTAGAGAATGTGACACACATAATATTTGTTGTATAGATCTGAAAATGGTACAAAACATACTAAGGAATGTACTCTAACCAATGCTTATTGTCTTACTGAATTTGGATCTGTTATGACATTTTTACCCAAAACACATGTTTTAGACTAGTTTCAAGACTAACCACAAACCCTATTTTCCATGGAGTGTAACTCCAAAAATACAATGACCCACAAGCTGAAATTTTTATCACAGCTACTTGGATATGTTTCCTCAACGACCTCCCAATTTCATGATCTGAATCATTCCAGAAAACAATTTATTGCAAAAATGGTGAGATGACATGTAAATAAGATACCTTAGAAAGCATCATCGAAAGAATTTATCCTCTCTTGAATTTTGACCTTCTTTACTTCATATTCCCTCTGAAATTTGGATTAGATATCCTTTGGTTACCTCAGTCACTTGTAGATATTCAATATGCTCAAGTGTGATTAAAATGAGAGAACGTTTCCTCTTATTTATAATTTCATGTAGCTTCCTCAATGAGTTACATTTTAACCATCTTAACCCACTTTCCTTATTTTAGAGTTAACCCACTTCTAACCACTTGTCCACTTAGTAATTTATCCATTACATTTATTATTTAAATAATTTATTTTGTATCCACTTTGACTTATAGTGCACTCATCACTCCAGTTTACCTCAAGGGATTACCTTCTAACCATCTTAAACCACTTTCCTTATTTTAGGGCTAACCCACTTCTAACCACTTGTCCACTTAGTCATTTCTCCATTAAATTTTTTATTTAAATAATTTATTTTGTATTCACTTTGACTTATAGTACACTCATCACTTCACTTTATTATTTACCTTCTAAAATATCTTAAACCACTTCGACTACTTTGACCTTTTGGGGCTTCTAGATGACTCATGAGGGTTCTCCAACTTCACATGGCCATAACTCTCTAACCGTGAGGAGTTATGCGACGTTACACATACCACCGGAAATGACATGACATGTACTATCCATCTAGAATATTCTTACCTACAAACACATCAAAACTCATACCATTATCCATCAAACAAACTTGGGTCCATTACCCAAACCTTTCTCCAACTTCACATGGCCATAACTCTCTAACCTCGAGGAGTTATGTGACGTTCCACATACCACCGAAAATGGCATGACATGTACTATCCATATGAAATAGTATTACCTGCAAATATATCAAAAATTATATCATTATCCATGAAACAAAGTTGGGTCCATTACCCACTGAAATTTGCTACCAGACTTTCTTCAAGGGTTAACATCAATGGCAACAAACCCAAATAATCAACACACTCCCTCTCAATGAGGGAGGCATTCTTCATCATGCCAAATCTTGTCTCTGAAGTATACAAACTTCACCCTAGACTCATGACACTTGTTTGTTAGTTTTGGGATATGTGTCTCTCCCACCTGAACAGAGGAAAAACTCCTTATGTGACTAGCCCTTTGATCCAATTGACTCTCTTTCAGAGCATGCTCACTCTAGGTTTGTATGTGATAACATCTAGAATCTTGAGTCTTTATCATTCCTTGTCAAATCACCATTACTAGGACAAAGACCATATTGGGGTCATTCACCATAGGTACACACCTGTAAGTGAATGCTAGCTCGATACTAATTGACATGTGGAAAGCACCTCAAGAACCTCGAGTCCATATTATTCCTTGTCATGATCAAGTAAGGACTATGCATGGGCCCATTTACCACGAGTACACCTTTGTGATAAATGCATCTTATCTCCCTTGGTATGAAACCCAATATAGGAGAAGTTCTACCCGATGCTTACTCGATACATTATAGCAAAAGGTTTTTCACACATGGCACTCCCATGTGGTCTTATAGAGGCTACTCCCTCTAAAAACACTAGGGTCAACTCCCTTGACATGTCCTGATGTGCTCTCCACAAGGGACATGTCCTCATGTTCTCTTTACAAGGGAAGTTGTGATATAAGCCCAAGACCACTTATCCCTTCTTGGATAAGTGTCCTCACAGATAAACTCAACTCAGTCACAGAACAGTACGATCTAGATTCTGTCACACATGGGACACCCATGTGGACTTCTAGAGGATACACCCTATAGAAACACTAGGTTCAAATCCCCATAGTGTGTGATGTCAAGGTCAACTCCCTTGACATGTCCTCATGTGATCTCCACAAGGGACGTCTCCTCATGTGGTCTCCATAAGGGACGTTGGGATATAAGACCAAAACCACTTATCCCTTCTCAAATAAATGTCCTCACAAATAAACTCAACTCAGTTATAGAGGAGTACGATCTGGAGAATGTCTCAGGAAGTTGAAAAAATCAACACTCCCTCTAAATGAGGGAAGCATTCTATGCCATGCCAAGTATGTCACACAAGTACTCAAAATTCATCTTGGTTTGGTAATAACAGCAATAACCTACTCATCTATAGGAAGGTATTGCACCTGTATTTCCTTTCTCTCCACCATGTCTTAGATGTAATGATATTTTATCTCAATTTGTTTCTAGTTGTCATGAAACACTGGATTCTTTGAGAGCTTCACATGGCTCTGGTTATCAAAATGAATAATGGTGGAATCTATCACATGTCCAAATAAATCTGCAAGGAGCTTGCGAAGCCACACTGCTTCATAGACTACCACACTCAATGAAATGTACTCTACTTCTATAGTGCTCAAAGCCACAAAAGTATGTTTCCTACTACACCAGGAAACAATGGTAGATCCCAAAGTGAAGCAACACCCAAAGGTTCTCTTCATGTCCACTGTACTCCCTGCCTAATCAGAGTCAGTATATCCCTACAATCTCATGTCAATATTGGAAGTATATCTCAAACCATGTCCAACTGTGTCTTGTAGGTATCTCAACACATGCTTCACAACAATCCAGTGTGTCTGTATCAATTGACTCATAAATTGGCTAAGTGAAATCTTTGCATAGAAAATATCTGGTCTAGTGTTAACCAGATACATCAATGATCCAATGAAATATCTGTATAGGGTCAGATCAATCTTGTCGGAATCAGAAGAAGACACACTTAATTTCTTCATATTCATCACCATTGGTGTAGCCATGGGATTATAGTTCAACATCCCAAACTTCTTGAATATCTCAACTATGTACTTCCCATGACTCAATAAGATCTCATCAGTTCTCTTCCACACCTCTAGTCCCAAGAAGTAGTGTGTCATACCAAGGTCCTTCATCTCAAACTAAGAGGGAAATGCATACTTTCATTTGACAATAAGGTTCTCTGTACCGGTGAAGAATAAATCATCAACGTAGAGGACCAAAATCAGGGACTCGCCATTAACAGTCTTGTAGTATAGGTTGGGATCAACAACACTTTTGTTGAAGCTAAAACTCATCTAGTGTCCATCAATCCTCGCATACCAAGATCGAGGTGCCTACTTGAGTCCATAGAGGGTCTTCTTCAAATTGCACACATGATACTTCTTCTCATGTATCAGAAAACCATTTCGTTGCTCGATGTATACTGCTTCCTCAATCTCTCCATTAAGAAAGACTGTATTCACATCCATCTGATGTAGTCTCCAACCCGTGGATGCTGCAAAGGAAATAATCGTCTAAATAGAAGTGTATCGAGCAATAGTAGAAAATGTCTCATAATCTATTCCCTCCACTTGGGAGAATCCTCTAGCAACAAATATAATTTTTTTCTTCTCAATTTTTTTGCATACCGAAGAATTCACTTAAATAGAATAATCTTTCTAATAAATTGGCATTCGCCTCATTTGAAAGCATACAGTCACGCTCCGTTTCTTTGAATTTAACACCTCCATGGCATTTTTCAATCAACTAATTGATGTCAAGTTAAAGGATACACAAGCCCATGATTATGAACCAGACTATTATCGAGAAATCTTCGTGAAAAGAGTGACAATGTTGCAACAAGATGGCCTACTCACAATCCGAGTCTTTGCACAGGTAGTTAGACTCAAGCTCCTTATTCTTCTAGGGGAATTTTTATCAGAAATATTCTATGCGATAATTTGTGATTAAATATTATTGTTCTACAACATAGAATCTCGTGATAATTAGACATAAAACTAGTGTAGATCCACAAGATCGGGATGCACATGGAATAAGGATACCACACTGTTACCAAATGATAAACTTATTCCACGCGATCCAAAGCATCCCACTGTTACCAAATCCCTTCAACGGGGTCACACTAAGATGTCCTCAAATCCACACAACACTCTTTCGATGAGAAATAACCATGCACACGGTCAATGTCATTGCGAAATGCCATGCAATTCCATCTTCTCGGTGACATGTGACTCCTCCAAAGGGTCTAGTCTTTTCTAAATTGAGATTTATCTCTTACACTGCTTACTGTGACAATTGACATCGCCCTCTTTTTGATCCCGACTAATTACTCACTTGTGTTCTTGGCGGGTTCTTATTCAACAATACCAGGAAGATGACTAGTTCTTATTGCAGGAGTCTGAACAAATGCATTTTGGCTCCACATATTCATGGGGTGATTAGAATCGGGAGTATGAACAACCTTAGAATTAGTCCCGGACACTGCAAGAACCTCATCAAATTTTTTGCTCAATATTATAATTTCGCTGTCATTTGATACAAACAACACTATGGATGTATCGGACCAGCTGTGTTGTAGATGGCGCAGGTCTTCTTATCTCATTGTTGATCCCATCTGCTCTCTACAATTCCATCGTTGCATGAATTTAGTGGACTCCGTCGTAGAATCTTAGTCATCTCCAGGATCTTCACATCTGTAGCGAATCTGCCTCCCTTTGGACTAAATTCATTCCTCAACAAAGCTACCAGATCCTTCCCAGGTTCATCACTCCCATCGAATTTTCTTCAAAGAGAGAACTATATTTTTTCCTTTGTGATTTTGTTTTGATACACAGGGGAACCTAGGTACACACACAATATCCCGTAGTATTGTCTCCATTATCATCATTTCGATCCATTGGTTTTGGTTCCCAGATTCGGCTGTAATAAGGCCAACCAATCATTTATTCATTCATTCATATTCTTGTGGAACAAAAATAGATATTTTCGTTG
>ML818706.1:145323-155532 GCA_009831015.1 Picea engelmannii | reverse complement strand
CCACTGCTCAAGCTTTCCAAACATTGAAGATGGCCATGTGCACCACTCTGGTTCTGGCCCTTCCTGATTTCACAAAGACCTTTGTGTTGGAATGTGATGCCTCAGGGAAAGGAATCGGTGTTGTCCTTATGCAAGAGAGTCAACCTTTGGCATTCACCAGCAAACAACTATCTGAAAGGAATCTGGGAAAACCCATCTATGAAAAGGAAATGTTGGTTATTCTACATGTCATTGATCTGTGGCGGCCTTATCTCTTGGGGCAACTTTTCCAAATTAAGACATACCATCAAAGCCTCAAGTACTTTCTGGAACAATGCATTTCCTCCCTAGAGAAACAAAAATGGGTGACTAAGCTCTTTGGATATGATTATGAGATCATTTACAAGAAAGGAAAAGACAATGTGGCGGTGGATGCACTGTCCCGAAAATATTAAGAAGAAGGATATCTTTTTTCTCTTTCCTTCAATCTACCAGATTGGCTCCAAGCTGTTCGCTAGGAATGGCTACAAGATCCCAAAAGTTTTCATCTGATCCAACAATTGCAGAGTAATGCTCCAACTCCCCCAGGGTACTCTTGGCTCCAGGATGACCTTTGATACAAAGGCCATTTGTATTTAAGTAAACAATCAAAGATTAAATCCACGATACTTTCATGCTACACCCACAATGGGGCACTCCGGGTTCACCAAAACCTATGACAAGGTCAAACGTTCTTTTTTCTGGGATGGTATGAAACAGGACATCCGTAATTTTGTCGCTGAATGTGATGTGTGTCAAGACAACACGGGAGAAACAGTCAAATCTCTGAGCACACTAAAATTGCTTCCGATTCCACCTACTATTTGGAAGGATATCTCTATGGACTTTATTATTGACTTACCCAAATTGGGAAATAAATCAGTCATAATTGTGGTTGTGGATCACCTTTCCAAGTATGCTCATTTCTGTGCTCTTCAACACCCATTTACTGCATCCACGGTGGCTCAAATATTCATGGACCAAGTCTTCAAGCTTCATGGTATTCCGCACTCTATTGTTTCTAATCATGACCCAACTTTCACAAGCAATTTTTGGCAAGATTTGTTCAAGCTACAGGGCACCTAATTGCATCTCAGCACAACTTATCATCTCCAAACTGATGGTCAAACGAAAGTTGTCAACAAGTGTTTGGAAACATATCTGAGGTGTTTTTCCTCTGAAAATAAAAATCAGTGGACTCAATGGTTACCGCTAGCTGAATGGTGGTACAACACTTCCTACCATACAACTACACACATGACTCCTTTTGAAGCGATATATGGACAGAAGCCACCTTCAGTTCTCTCATACTTACCAGGTACCTAGAAGGTCCATGCAGTTGACCAAACACTTACAGTTCGAGAGGATATTCTTTGTACCCTCAAAGAGAACTTGGTCATGGCACATAATCGCATGAAGGAACAAGCAGATCAAGGTCGCTTTGAACGTCAATTTGTAGAAGGGGATCAGGTGTTTCTGCGACTGCAACCATACCAGAAAACTTTCCTCAAGGACAAGCATTGTAAGAAGCTAGCACCCAAATTTTATGGTCCTTATATAGTTCTCAAGCATGTGGGACAAGTCACCTATCAGTTAGCTCTACCCAGCCATTCGAAGCTGCATCCTGTTTTTCATGTTTCCTGCTTAAATAAGGTGATTGGAACTAGGTTCCAAATTCAAACCAACCTTCTCGAGTTAACTGAAGAAGGCTCCATTTGGCTATAGCCAGAAGCAGTTTTGGACCAGCATGAGTGTCGCCTGTGTCAGAGAACCATCAAGGAAGTGCTAGTCCAGTGGAAAGATACAACTCCAGCAGATGCCACTTGGGAACCAGCTACCATTCTGCAACAGTTTCCACATATCAAGCCTTGAGGACAAGGTTGTTTTTAAGGGGGCAAACATGTTAGGGTCCTAACCCACACATAGGTAGAGCAATATATTTGGATGTAATAAAGGTCAATATTAATAAGGCCTTTCAATAAGATAGAATAAGGCAGATGTAAGAAGACCTAATAGAAGCTTCCACTTCTAGAAGTATCTTCCTTTAGATGCTTCTCTTGATAGACATATTTAGTATAAATAAGGGTCGAGGGTATGAAAACCTTAGCTGGGAGATTATTGTAACAGAGCGCTGCTCGACTGGAGGTTTCCCCCTTGAAGAGGCTCATGAACAATGCTTTCTGAATCAAAGTGCTATTTTTGTTGTTGTTCTTATATCATTTCTGTGTTATTTTGGAGATTATGCTGGTTATATTACTGTTATTCTACCATTTCTAGCATTTTATTTCTATTCGACATACTTTTTATATCTGGTATATTACAAAACTTTATTATCTTGATATATAATTCAAGGAAAAACACCAAAACTTCCAGTTATAGCTCAAAACTCATAACCATCTCAATAAAGTTGTAAATGCATATAACATAAACTTTGACCAAAATTAATGTCATATTTGGAAGATCAATGTATTTTTGTTCTGGAGCTTCTTCTGGTAGTCACCTTGTCCAAATATTATACACCTCAGTGGTATGAAATATAACACATTTCTTAAGAGAGGATAAAAGGGACAACCACTGATATTTGTAATGAAAGGAAGACAAGTGAAATTTATTTGCTAAAACAAAGTTTCAACAACATAAATATCAGTTTGTAGTGTCAATTATATATGCAATTTTAAGCTTGGTTCTACAAAATATTAAACATACTCCTTAGGTTTGATAGTGGTCTCATTCAATGGGTTAAGACTAAACTTCAAATTTTTGTAGAAGACGAGGGTTTCAATAATTCTGGAACAGAGGGTTCGCAGTGCCCGTTTGCAGCGTGAGTTCACAATACCAAGTTCAAAATCAAATAGTGTACTCCAACGAGACTGTTATAAATTATGTGACAAAATCCTTGAAAATCCAATTAAATGAAGGTGTTGAAAACCATAAAATTCCCCTTGACACGTTTCTTATTTGCAATAATGAAAGATGAGTGCATGAGGTACTCAAAGGTATGTTGTGAAATTTCCTAGTGAGTTGGCAACAAATACACCTAACCATTTCATGTGCTAACATTGGCTCCACTGGGGATGGCATGGTCCTTGTGAGATGCAAAGAACATGCAGACCTGTTCTTGATACTGAGAACATCCCTGCAACTTTATCCAAACTGAAAACTAAAAAAATATTGAATCCACCAGTGTCTCCATTGGGCTATGGAGTCTTATGTTGTTATTTTTCTACAAACAATAACAAACTAAAAAACAAATACTCGAAAATACGAGCTTATTTATATGCATTCCTACTTCTAGCCAATTTTGTTTCCTGTTCAAGTGATATGGTAAAGCCAATACAACCATTCAAGTAAATGGATCACAAACTAAAATCTGCTTCCATATTTAAGCATATATATGGCTGAGAAGACTAGAGAATAGAAAAATAAATGAACTAAATGCCCATTATTACAACTATGGAAATATTCCTTTATAAATTCATAAATATAAGAATGATGACCCCAATACAACTCCATATATATTTCCACGAGATCATCAAAATCATACGAGAGTACCTATTTTTTCTTTTCAAAAGAAATGGGTTGACTGTGTGTATAAACTACTTCTTTGACAATGTTGTATTCTCCATTTGGGAAGCTAATTTATGCAATCTGTTGGTCATCTTTTGGTGATAAAGGCATGATCAACTGCTTCTATAGCTATTTATTTTCACCTCCATTGTATTCCCAAGAATCAGATTCATAAACATCATATACAGGGGAAATGTTGAGAGGTTCCAAAGATGTCATAAAGAAATTCTTCTTATCATCATCACTAGAATATTCATAAAAAATAGGCTGATTGTAAAAAAATTATGAATCTTGGCATTCATAATTTTTTGTTTGAAGATGTTCTCGAAATGCTAGATGCATATGAACAACTTGATATTTATCAGAATTTAGGGCAACCTCTGTATCATAGTCAAAATTTCTAGAGACATTCGAATCATGGACAAATGTGTCTATAGTGTTGCTATCAGCAACATCCTTATAACCAAAAGGAATACTAATTGAATGGTTGATGCAAGGTTCAAATTCTTTATAAAAAATTTCACAAAGAATATCAAATGGATTTTTTTTTTGTAATGATGATGAAGAACAGTGTGAAACTACTTCAAAGAATGAATGCTATCATTGGGGAGGGATTGGCACCATTCACAAACATGTTCTTCTAAAGAAAATATGAACATATTGATTAAGACATCATCATGAACAAAATCGTGTTCAAGCATGCATCTATGAAAATTTAATAAGTGCTCACTGAGATGATCCTACTTGCTTCCTCTGAATCTGCGAAGATAGTCATCCCATTTAGTTATACTAGGTACTTGATGTGGAAAACCAACTATGTTTGAGAAATCACAAAATGGATACACTTGAGCAAGGATATCATCCATTGCCATTTTCTTCATGTATCAGTGAAGTAATCAACAAGTTCTTTCTTCATGGAATGGATTTGCCAGATGAATGATGTAGTCTTTATTATGTGACCAACCCTTGTTCACCATCAAAGTTTGTATTTGTTCTATGTCATTCTCCCAAGGAAAATTACTTCATTTACATCCCCGACAATGACGCAAAAAATGTTCTCACTAGAAGTTGTTCTTAGAGTGCTTTAAGAACAAGCCTAATACCCATTAGGATTTGAAAAATTAAATCAATTTAAATGGGTGGATCAGTAAGAAAGAAAAAGAAGGAGGATAATATTTTGACTGTAAATCAATGATCTACCATTGGGCATGGAGTCAAAGCCACTCTGCATATTGAAGGAAATCAAGATAAATATCAGGTTAAGAGTTTATATGATGATGATTAGAAGAAAGGAAAGTGAAAAAAATAAGAATATCTACTAAACAAATATCCTCTCTACAGAATAGATAAAAAAATATTGAATAGAAACAATGATTAACAAACCATATACAACAGATCTTTTGTTGCTCAGGGATCCATTATTCAAAGGAAACCTTTGATCCTCAAAACTTGCAATATATTCAATCAAGAAGATAACAATATAAATGAGAAAACAAAGAAGACAATCCGATAAACAACTCTCATAAATATTTAATGGTAGAAATGTTGATTGCAAATAGGCCCTCAGGCTTACAAATGAACAACTAAACTACTCTTCCATCTCTCTCCTCTCTTGGATCATGAATCCAACCCTTTCCTTATCAAAATACACTTTCATATATAGTGAATTATCTCTCTCTACCCTAAGGCGGTCGAAACCAAATAGATACATAAGATCCTCCTCCATTTAGGAGTATGTTACAAAAGATTCCAACAAAAACATAACAAATTGATATTTTTTGGGATCTTGTCTATTATGATAAATGCCTTTTGAAACATGTCATGCTACTTGATATGGAGATGGAACACATCTCCCTAATGTACAACTAACTCCTAGGAAACCATTCTAACCTTCCCTGACAACTGTAAGCCTTCCCATAGCTTGGATTTGTCAGAATGTTAGAGTTTGCAACGCCTTTAACAACATGCACTACAAACTTTCCCGTAGGTGATGATTTTGAATTTTCTCCCAAAATACGAACTGGGTCGGGATTTTTTTTTGTCAGAAAGTCAATGGTGATATGGTTCTTCTCCAAATCAAATTTCAGAAGAACCTAGATTGGCATGAAAATTTTTGGATCATAACATGACTTTGTTGTCTGCCAATCACTACAAACTGTCCCAAATTACTAGTTCACAACTCCAGTGAGTCCATGTGTTGTGAACTTTCCCATAGCATCATGTTTAACTTTTTCCAAAGCTTCAACACCCCAAAACTTATACTAGGAGTCTAGATATTCTACAAAACTTCATTATCTTGATATGTAATTGGAGGAAAAACACCAAAACTGCTAGTTATAGCTCAAAACTCATAGTCATCTCCAAAAAGTTGTAAATTCATATATCATAAACTTTGACCAAAATTAATGTTGGTTTTGGAAGATCAATGTCTTTTTGTTCTGGAGATTATTATAGTAGCCACCTTGTGCAAATCTTATACACCTTAGTGGTATGAAATATAACACATTTCAAAAGGGAGGATAAAAGGGACAACCACTGAGATTTGTAATGAAAGGATGACAAGTGAAATTTCTTTGCTAAAACAAAGTTTCAACAACATAAATATCAGTTTGCAATGCCAATAATGTATTTAATTTTAAGCTTGGTTCTACAAAATATTAACCATACTCCTCAGGTTTGATAGTGGTCTCATTCAATGGGTTAAGACTAAACTTCAAATTGATGCAGAAGATGAGGGTTTCAATAATTATAGAATAGGGGGTTCACAACGCCAGTCTGCATCGTCAGTTCACAATTACAAGTTCAAAATCAAATAGCAAAATCCAATCATACTGTTAGAAATTCTGTGACAAAATCCTTGAAAATCCAATTAAATGAAGGCGCTGAAAACCATAAAATTCCTCTTGACATGTTTCTTATTTTCAATAATGAAAGATGAGTGCATGCAGTACTCAAAGGTACACTGTGATTTTTCCTGGTGAATTGGCAACAATACACCTGACCATTTCATGTGCTAACATAACCCCCTCCAAGTAATGAAGCCATTCTTTTCGATTGGAATGGGATAACTAGACCTCATAGTCCTTCCTACGTACCTCTCCAAATTATTGTTCAGGTTTGTGGTAGGGGCGTTCCTCGGACTATTGTAGATGATGATGCTTCCATTAGTATTTTATCCTCAACTGCTTGAAAAGATTTAGGTTTTTCGCAGCTTGTGTCAGTCACCTAGAATCTGTTATCTTTTAACAAAAGAACCATTGAACATTTAGGGATCCTTCCTCAATTACCCATTACTTTATTAGGGAAAATCATCTATATTGATGTTATGGTAGTTCACAACCCCTTGTATTTTAATTTTATCCTTGGGTGAGATTATGTCTAAGCCATGAAATATATCGTGTCCACTCTTTTTCGAGTGATGTCTTTCCCTCATAATGGAAAAATTATTACTATCGATAAAATTTAGTTTTTTGGTCCTTATTTGACTACCAACCACCCTCCTTCCCTAAATGGTCCTTATATTTGAGTGTTATCTCCCCCACCACAGATTAATTACATGGAGACATGTCCCGTACCTTTCACTACCGATGTGAATGAGCCTCTCACTGTATGCTCAACTTCTTATGACTTGGATTCGGTAGTTGACATGGTGATCTCTTCAATGGGGTTATTATAGCCTAATATCCCTACCCCTACTATGACCCTCAATATGTATTCCTTCCATAGCATTATTGTTTCATCTAACTGATATGAAAATAGGGGGTTGACTTGTTTTTCTATGCAAGCACCCTCTATTCCATTAAAATAAGCTTTTCAGGACCTTGCTCAATGTCATATTTATGCAAGAGGTTTTATGTGTCAAGTTCATGCTTATTTTAAATGTTTATGTGTGAGGTCTTTGTAGGATTAAATATGTGTTTTAAACAAATACACAATAAACATAACTTGTAGCAAATAAATCAGCAAACTCACAACAATAACAAGATGATAAAGGAGTTCACCCCCAACTGGGCTACATCTCCTTGAGCCTCCATCAATGGACTAGGCTCTTTGGGATTAGTTTGTCAAAGATTATTTTACAAGCTGCTTCTAAAATCCAATGGATTTACTGACTATACCATTGGGTTCAGAATACATAAAAACCCCAAAAATGACTAATAGAACTCTGAAAACGGATCTTGGCTCATCTGGGCATGACCTCTTCTACATGTGGCCTTGAGCTTCCCTAAGATTACTTGTGGAAAAAACACCTATAAAAGTCCTCGAATGCCTCTGAAACCTATCCCAATGTGTTCAGTGCATAACAATTAGTCCAAAATGACTATTCAGTCACAGAAAACAGACTTGGGCTCATCTGAGCATGGCCTCCATCAATGGGGGCCCTAAGCTCCCTAGAGCTCTTTGCAACTTCAATGGTGAAAAACCTACAAAATAAGTCTTCAAATGCCTCTGAAAAATGTTCCAATGGATTCATAATGTCCAAAAACCCCTAGCTGGGCTTTTTCAACACCTCATTTGGCCAAAAAATGAAGAAGATAGGCCTCCTAGCATTTTCTTCCTTCAAGCTTGTTGTCTTTGGTTCGCCAAAATGCACCTCTGTGCATCCAACCTAGCCTCTACATGTTTTTCCATGCTTAAACCTAGCACCAGGCACATAACCACAAAACACACGCAACTGTAGAATGGTTAGGGAACTAATCCCCCTAACCGCAAAGGTGTTGGGCACATGGGGCCATGTGGCCAAGTCTTAACGCACAAAAAGGGGCTCCAATGCCAAATGGCATGAGCACTCGACAAGTGGCAGACGGATGGTTTAACCATTTGAAAAAAATTACCGTGCAACTCCAAGAGGTATGGTCATATGGTAAAAGTGTTAAAAATCGGGGGTTGGGGCTAAGCTCCGTCCCCGACCCCGTGCCCATATGAAATAGTTTTAAAGTTAAATAAAAATTAACACCTTTCCTGTTAAGTAACACTATAGGGGCACGTCAGTAGGGTGTCATTTTCCAAGACTCTTCCATATGTGGAGGTCCGGGGTTCGAACCCCACGGACTCCATATTTAATTTTTAAACACCACCATTGTATTAATTAAAATAAAATATCAAAGGAATTATGTTAAGAATTAATAGTGTGGCATGTTGGTTGTTTGGACTTTGCCAAAGCATTGCACCATGGGGGGAGGTCCGGGGTTCAACTCCCATGGACTCCACATAATTTTACCAAACACCCAAACCAAAAACAAGGTTCCACGTGGCAACCCATGCTTGGGCCACATGGCACCCTACCATTTGCCACAATGATGCCATGTGTTCCAATATCATTCGCCCACATCTGTCAAATCGAAACTTTCCATGTCAGCATATTCCAACTCATCATTGACACATCATCTTCCATATGTGAGTTGTACACCTGCCATGTCATCATGTACATATTGTACAGTCAATGTTTTTTTTGCCTGTTTAGCAAATCGAACATATCGTGATATCTCACTCATCCGATGTCCGTTTGACCTTGTTCGAAGTGCATTGAGTTCTTAACGATGATGGCTACACACCTGTTTGTTTTGAGATGATTCCGGACACTTTCATTTTTGGGCTAAATTTTGACCCCTGGTCAAGATTCTGATCACCAACAAAGATCTCTTGGAATCCATGATTAAGGTATGTCCCTTGACATGTATTCCTTCCAGAACATTGTCCTCTTGGAAGCCATGATCAAGAAGAGGTAATGAGCATGGTTTATTTTCTGATTTCAAGCTTGTTAAAAAATGAAACCAACGATGAGCATGGTTTATTTTCTTATTTCAAGATCATTAAAAAATGAAACCATCCATGAGCATAGTTCCTATTTCTATTTCAAACTTGTTAAAAAATGAAACAGATGACCATGAACATAGTTCATGTTTCTATGTCAAGCTCGTTAAAAAATGAATTAGATTCCCCCCCCTCCGATTGAGTCGAGTATTTCATTAGATCTCGTAATTGAACCTTCCTTTCCTCTTCCTATGTCACTTGATCCTCTTTCGTCCTTCATCCTTGGTGAACATATTCCCATTAGTAACATGATGCCTAGGTGAGTGCGAAAAAATAATTGGCGAGTGAAATGAAGCTCAGGAGGCATGTCTCCAGCCTCTAGTTAACATGATAGAGTTAAGCTTCTAGCTTCTCAATCTGGGGAAAAGTACTAACCACCCATGGGTATCCCTTGAAAACTTTGGACATTACGTTGGGAAGTTCAGAGAACATTTAGTTTTTGGTTTTAAGCTTGTTGAACAATGAAACTGGTTTCAAGCATAATTTATTTTCTAGTTTCAAGGTCATGAAAAAATGAAACTTATCCAAGCATAGTTTTACTTTGTTTCAAGATTATGTAAAAATGAAACTATCCCCAAGCCTAGTTTATGCTCTAGTTTCAAGCTCATGAAAAAATTAAACTTACACCGAGCTTAGTATTTGTTCTTTCTTGTGCTCGTAAACGCATGAGAATAGGTTACTGAGCTTAGTCTTTGTTCTTTCTCACGCTCGTAAATACACGAGAATAGGTTACCTAGATTAGTCTTTTTTATTTCTCATGCTCGTTGTAAATGTGTTGAACCTGCATAGAATAGATCTAGCTAGAAAATA
>ML818706.1:117684-145183 GCA_009831015.1 Picea engelmannii | reverse complement strand
CCCCTCAAATTACAATGCATAAAATAAAAAATGAGAAGGAACAAAAAAACAGTTGCTAAACAACCATGTCCTTCACTCCAAGAAGACCTCAGAACTATGCAAGTTTGTGCTCTTTGAAGATTTTGTTGAAGATGTAGATGTCTGCACAGATCCGATGAAGTATATGCATCATTGATATTTCCACACATATCCACTTTATCTTCTTGCAATGAATAATATCCAAATAAATTTTGGATGAAATGTTGAAAAAAAATGCTGAAATTTTGTTGATTTTAAAACGATCACAACTTCACTTTCCGGACTCCGTTTCGGACGATTTTTTTTTGAAATTGGATATTTTCCCGAGAGGAATTCAAATATCCAATTGGTTTTTGCAAAGTGTGCTCAGAAAATATCATAATGGCGTCTGATGTGCGCAGCTCCCTTTTTGTCTCCTGAGATGCATGCATGGTGCATGCAAAAGTGTCTGCATGTGACTCCTCAGATGCATGCCATATATCTTCCACATGAATTTTAGAAAACAAATCTGAAATAGAGTAGACATCATCTTCAATTATTGTAATACTAATTTCTACAAAAATGTTTGTAGAAGACTCTTCATAATAAGAGGCTTGATCTTTCGATGGCTTCTCTTCTGGCTCTATCTGTTCGACCTCCTGCATGAAATATTCACAATATTCTTTATTCCCAAATAGAACCTCCAATATGGTCCATAATTCATTTGGATTTAATCCTTGTGATTCTTCATATGCTTGATGGAAAAGTTTAGGAGAAACATACATGTCGATACTTCCATTGCCATTGTTATTTGGTATAAGCCTTTGCATCTTAGCAAAAGCAAAATATTAGGTTTCCATTCCAAATAGTTATGAGGCGTGAGAAGTATTTCCAACAAATAATCCATATTTATGTGTTCTTCAATCTTCAGTACCTACAAAAAATGATGTGGTGTAGCTTTTGCTTAGCATTCCATCGGCTCTGATACCATGTAAATGTGTTGAACCTACACATAATAGATCTAGCTAGAAAATACTAGACATTTCCAAAGAGAAATTGAGAAAGACGAAGCACATTTCCAGAGAGAAATTGAGAAAGAGAAAAATGTGTGTTGAACCTACACACATTTCTAGAGAGAAATTGAGAAAGAAGAAGCAAGATAGAAAGAATGGTAGAGTTCTCATTAACCATATTCCACTCTCAAAGAGTGAATAATTTACAATATATATAGAATAAATGAGTAACTAATGAGCCATAGTGGTGGTCTAGATTGATTTGGACACACACCAATAGTTACAAGATTAAACTGCCACCTAGTCTAGTCTCTCAGGCAGTTACGGGAGTGAACTGCCACCTAGCTGAGTTACCTAGTCAACTAGTCTTCAGTTAACTGACTGAACAAAGAGTATTGAGTTGGTGATGATCTCAATGTTGTATGGTGACAAAACCAATGCAACATCTAAACTCAATTCAACTAGTCAAATTGAAGTGTCAACTGAAAGAGAATATTCTCCAGGTGGAATATTCTCCCCTAGAATATAGGAGACTAGATAATGACTAATTATGACTAATAAATAGGGAATAACCTTAGGAAAAATAAATCCTAGGTGTGTGTGAAGTAACTCCAACACTCGTAAATACATGAGAATAGGTTATAGAGTATAATTTTATCACTTTTTCGGACTCGTAAAAGCTATACGAAAAATGAACTCTTTGGAGTATCCTTTAAGCTATTTTCAGACTCTCTAAACATGAAAATATTGTCAAGCGAAATTTGTCTCTCTTCAAACTCGTTAAAAGGTCATTGAAAGAGTGTCTCTTGAGTGGTAATTTATCTCTTTTTTGGCCCCCCAAGACTAATTACGAAAAAATAATACATATCCTTATTCGGTTAGAAGAGTTCTCCTAGATATTGTTTTATACTTTTTCAGGTTGAGAGACTAAACTTACGAAAAATTCCATTTGGATTCTTCTTTCTATATGAAAAGATCATCGAGTTTACCCTCCATGGACTTGTAAAATCATTCATTGAAGGACCCAACTGGGACTGAACCCTTCCTTCTTCAGGTTCATTAAGAATGTGAATATGGGACTCATCGAAGATGAGTTAAATGAGCATTTTTTATCCTCCTCGAGCTCGCTAAAAAACAAAGAGGTGCTCGACTATCTGGGTGGGGGAAAATTTGGGAAGTGGGTCAAGTTTTTGAATCATTATGGAAAATATTTAGTCACCCTTAAACATGGCACCTATCTACATGGAACTGATATGTCTCTGAGTCATACCAATTCCATGATTCATTATACTCCTTTAACCCATTCGAAGAGTGTCATCATACTTTTTCATTCCATTCAAAAAGTCCTTATGGTCACACAATGTTTTGGCTTGCGATCGTCACATTATTTTTGGATCCATACCTCAAGTCAATTCTCTTGAGTGATTTTTTTTTTGGTTATGATTCCAAGTCATTTGTCGTGCCACACAATGTTCAAGGGAAATATCAGCCTTACAACCATTCTGCAGTATCATCCATTTTCATCCTTCTGTCAATCCACACTCCTTTGATATATCACCATTCATTACTATCCTAGATTAGTTTCATGTAGATGATGGGGGATGCATCATGGTCATCCTTCGATGGGTCTATTCCTGTCGACTATAGCTCATTATCTAGGAATTAGACTTATAAACTAGTCAGTACTTTGGAACATGCATGCCCCAATGACATATTTCCTCACATTTGACAATAGGTTTACAATATTGACCTCTCATCAAATGATTCCTCAAATGTTTGACTTCAGCTCATTTATTCAAATTCTATGGAATGTATTGGGGTACCTTGGGAATCATTGTCATTATTGGTGATTTCCCTCACACTTGTTAATGATATACATTAATGACCTATAATAAAGAGGTTTTTACGATGTTCGACATCATCACATGTATTCTCATGGATATAATCGTACTAATCCAGGATCAGGATGAAGACCCTAAGAACTTTTTAGACACCTACCAACATTATGTGCCTAACCTAGGTTGTGATGGAGAGAAGTTTTATACATTGTTAGATAGATCCACATTGTATTTGTCCATGGCTATGTTGTTTTGTCATATTGTATCTCCATTGTGTACAATCTCGTGGCCACAACTTGATTGTGTCATGGAGATATGGATTCACATTGTATGTTTTGTGGCCATATCCTTAGTCAATACTCTCATGGATCCACAATGCATTGGTTGGCAGCCATGATTTGAGTCCATTTTTTCCAATCATGGGTATGCCTACCTAGGGATGATATATGTATACAGATTAACGATTGTGTGCATCTTCCGATAGGTTCTCCTTCTTCAGTATCTTGACATACAATTTTTTCAAAGTGTTTCAACCATCATTTTCTCTTTTGACCTCACAATTTGGGGGGAATATGTTATACACCATTTTTTCACACCTAGCCAAGTGTCACATCTCACTTTGTTAAGTGTTGCAAGTGTAGCATCTCACTTTGCTAAGTGTCGCAATTATGAAATCTCACCTTGTAAGTGTCGCAACTACAATGTAGTACTTTACTAATTGTCACGGCATACATGTCATGATTTTATAAGTATTACAACCTTGACACCATGTGAAATGACATGTCATAATCCCTAGTCAATTTGGAGGATACAAACCATCATTTGGAGGCCAAAAACCCACTTTTTACCTTGTCTTTTTGGCCTTTTTTTACCAGGGACACCTCCCTTCCCATGCATAGGGGGAATCCTCCCTCCTTTCTTAGTTACACAGGAGTATCTAGGACACCCTATCTTCCACTCTGGGGGATTTTCCTTTCATTTAGAGAGGTTTCCATGTTTTTTGGGGAAGTTGGCTCGAAAAGGATTTGGGTTGTTTGCATTGTTTTCGTCACGATTCACTCGACCCTATTCCATTCCATGTTGAGGGAAATCCATGATCATGAAGATACAAGTAAATACTAACCCAATCCATCAAAATTCTCAACCATACTCTCCATTTAGACATCTCAGTTGGACCTCTTGAATCCTATATAACCAGGTCCATTCATGGTGAAAGGGGGGACCAAACCTAGCATCGAATTGTTGATCTTGAGAGAAAATTAGGAGGAGAATATCAAGAGAGTGAAAAAAAAATTCTTGAGTGAAAATATCTATAGGTGTGCATTCAAGGGCTGAATATGAGGCTTGAATGGTAAACATTTAGGGGTTGTACCTTACCTTGTGGGAAGAATGGGCTAAAGGCCTAGGGGTAAAAGCAGCTGACAATAAAATCCTAAGAATACAACCTTGAGATGCTTCACCCAGGGATTCCCGAGAAAGAAATAAAGAGATTCTCAATAGGAAATAGAGGGACCCGTAAAAAATAAATCAAGACTTAGCTAAGGAATAGGGGTTCTCATCACGAGCCAACCTATTAGGTCCATGGGTGCCTAACGGTATGACACTACTAACAGCGGGTTACCTTGCCAGGGTAGTGGCTCTTGGTTGCATCACCAAGAGAAAGGGGGTCTCATCATGAGCCGAACTTCTCATTTCCATGAAAGTACTTATGGGTAACATTGCCACCTCTGGTCACCAAGCCAGGGCAGTGTCCCCTGACTAGCTTCTTGAAAGAAAAAAGAAATAAAAAGATAAAAAAACAATAAGACAAGACCTGGTTAGAGGATAGGGGGTTTCATCATGAGCTAACCTATTAGGTCCATGAGCATCTAGTGGTATGACAGTACGTGAATTTTGTCACCACACTAGGGTAGTGGATGTTGGTGGCATAGCCAAGAGAAAGGGGGTCTCATCATGGGAAAGCCTTCTCATTTCCATGAAATGATTGTGGCTATCATTTCCACCATTGGTCACCAATCCAGGGCAGTGTCATTTCACTAGTATCTTGTAAGAAAAAGAATGAAGATAAAATGGATGAATGGGCTTGGAAACATTGCATCCATGATAGGTACAACTCACCCTCCACAGAGGCACCCACCGGTAAGGCATCCCTAATATCATTGTACCTTTTTCCCAGGCATCCCCATCCACCTCACTTACTTGCATGAATTGGATTTGACCCTTTCCAGGAACAACCATTTTCTAGTAGACTCTATCCCAATAAGACGTCTTGCCACTTCCCCCAAACTTGTATTGCAAACTTGTATAATGTCTTTGACCACTAGAATGGGGTAAAGGGGTTTTATGCACATGTTTAATAAATATTGATGATTAGATGTGATTAACATTGCTATGATCCTTGTGACTTATGATCCCATGGAGGGTGTAACTGTTGATGTGCAGGATCATGCCCGATAGACAGGTACCACGTTGGATAGGTACACATGGGGAGATGATCAGTTTGGACCTCCATGGGGATGAAGAGCCCACCAGATGGATGCTAAGACCCCAGTAGGGGGAAGAGATAGGGCAAAGCATTTGTACCAAGGAAGAGCAAAAGAATCCACCAGAGGTAGTTGACAAAACCTGTACCCATGGGGGTTGAGCCCTCTCCATAGGAACGTTGGACTTGGAAGGCCCAGGATGTTTCCCAGGATGCCCATGACGTCACCCAATAGTATGGACATTTTTGGAGGCTGATATGGAAGTTTTTTCACGTGTGGTAGCTTGGAGAAGCCCAAGGAGGGCTAATGTTTTTCTCCAAGAGGTTGCATTTTCCCTAAAAGAGGCTAGTGTCACCCTAGAAAGGGGATGACGTCTCACTATTGCTTTATTAGGGTTTAGTTTTAAGACATTTAATCTAAAACAATATGATTTTGGTATTTTGGCCTTGTCGGTGTTTTAATGACCTAAATTATGGTATTTTGGCCTTGTCGGTGTTTTAATGACCTAAAATGTAATTTAGCTCATTGGTATGCTATATATTGAGGTTTTTTTCCTTCATATTTTGGATCATCTTTCACTCACCACTTGGCGAGGTCTGAAATTTGTGCCCTATTCTAAGGCACATGTGTTGAAGGAAGCTTGTTTTGGCTATTTTTGTCATTTCTCTTAGTGGAAGGTTTACAACTGAGGCATGGCTATTGATTTCTTGGTTAAATGTAAGTGAATTTCTGCAAAACTTCTTGATTGAATGGTTGTAGTGTTATTTTCTTGCATTTGTTATTATAATTTTCTGAATGAAAACCCTAGGTGACAAGCACATGCCGAGGTACTTGTCTCGTGTCCCTACCAAGTTAAAGAGCCTTTTTGGTTTTGTTGAAGTTAGATAGAGCCTTTCCATAGAAACACTCTATCCCTATTCTTCCAGCATAACCGTTTTACTCTTATCAATGAGTTGAATTAGGAGGAGGAAGCACTAAGGCCTAGGACACCTACACTTTAGTGAGCATTTCTCCCCTAGATTTTCATTGTTGAGGCATTTCTTTAGAAACAACTCAACATTTAACCTTCTTGTCTTCAGCCATAGCTTTTCTTGCCTCAATATAGCCATGTAAATTTGTCTTCTGAGCTAGAGAAGGATGAAGACACACTAGGGCCTAGGTCACCTACACCATAGTGAGTCATCTCCCCTAGGGTTTGACCCGTTGAAGCCTCACTTTAGTGACACTTTGACACCAAACCCTCTTGTCTTTAGCCCTATTACTATCATCATGACCCATCAACATTTATAGCCCTTTTTGACTCTATTAACCCTAACATGACACTGATCTAAGACCTCCATTTTGTTGAGCACCCTGATCATACCAACAATCAACTACTTTGAAAACCTTTAAATCTTACTAACCCTAGCCTAGACTAACTTTACTAACCCTAGTGTTGTCATCATCTTTTATGCTATAAACACCTTTCTGTAATACCTATTTGTCTTGAAAGCAATTGAATGATTAGCTAAAGCGTTGGTTCAAGTATTGTTACATTAATGATAAATTTCCATTGTTTATTGTGAAGTGCTTTTAGCATTCATTGAGAAGTAATATATATTATAATCATTGCTATATTGTAAACAAGTGATTTACTTCATCAATATCATTGTACAATTTCTCATTCTTAGAAAGTCATTGATTATATGAAGTACTAACCAACAAGCAAGCTTGCACATATATTTTCTTGTTGGTTTGTCTCTGGCAGGTACTCCTTCCTTGGTTATTACTTCCGGTTATATTTATTGGTTATAAGTTGGACTTTATGATCAGGTGGTGAATTGTGAGGGGGGACATTATCACTTAGCCTTCTAATTCCTTTTTGTCTTCTCAAAACCCCAAGTCACTGGGGACGTCTCCCCTGGGATTTACCTCCCTAAATAGAAAGAACATTCCCATAGAGGTGACAGTGGGTGGGATTGGTTCAATTAAACTAGTTTGACCTCTTTTCATCCATCCATTATCCTAATTACAAACTGTGCGATAACATTTTGGTGCCATTTCCGGGGAACACTGAGTCAATTCTCCTAAAGACGACACTTTTCAGTAAGCCTTGCCTCTAGCGTCTTTATCTTACAATCTTACTCGACAAATCCTCTTAGGGTGTTTTCCCTTATCCTTTTATAGTTTCAAGCAAATTATTTCGTGACTCCACTAATGACGAAGCCAACTATGAATTCAAAATGGGATCCAGGAAACTACAAGCCTTCAGAAATGAATAAAATTCTGAGATATCCTAGACAAATGCCCCCGAACTATGAAAAATCACTCCCTAGATTCACTGAAATTGATGGAGAAATGCTTGACTATCACATGAGCAATTTTTGGGCTTTATTTCAGCACCACCCTGTTAGTGATGATGTTGAAGACTTGGTAATGAAACTCTTCTCTTCCACTCTGCATGGAAATGCTAACAAATGGTATGATAATCTTCTAGCTTCCAGCATCGCATCTATGAACCAGTTAGAAGAAACATTTCCCATGAGTTGGGGCATGAAATTGGAAGATATCCAATTATTACTTAAAGGACTCGAATACATAAGACAAACGGAGGATGAAACTGTCAGGGCCTTCGGGGGTGGGTTTCAGATGCTTCTACACCATATTCCTGGAAGCCATTGTCCTGAAGACAAGTACCTCTTGTATCTCTTTGCCAATGCACTTCTAGGCCATTTGAGCTTCCTCCTCAATAGAAAGGGTCCAAAAACACTTACAGAATCTTATAACATGGCCATAAAAATCGAGGCAAATATATCCTTGACTAGGAAGGGACATCTCTTTACCCCAGATGCCCTTAGTTTGGATATACTACTTTCCCTTGATATCTTTACTAAAAATTCACAAGAAAGAAAGGAACAAGTTATCGATCAGCAAAATGGAGATACAGTTGAGGAGATGGAAAGTAAGCAACATGATGAAATATGAACCTGCGCTCCTCCCTTTGATGAAGCCGTCCATGAACCATTCCTCCCACACAACAAAAAGATGAAGAGTTTAGTTGCTTTCCTTTTCAGGATTTCGATGACACCTTGTTCCATGATTGATAAAATGAAGGAGAAATGAAAGCCTTGAACGAAGTGAATATTCCTTGCTATACAATTGAATACAAAGGGGCAGTCCATGAGGATGAAATGATAATGCATGTTGAAGACACCCAAGTCCTCAAAGCTCCTGCACAAGAAGAAAAAATAAGTTACCCCCCTCCCAAGATTTTGATGATACTTTACTTTATGATGGGGGAGCTAAGGAGGAGATAAATGAGTCCTTGAATCCTACATGTTATGATACAGATTGTGACATAGTTGATAACATTGTTGAGTTCATACATGTTGGGAGACATAGGTGGGATGTAGTTGGTTATGATTTGGATCCCATCTATAACATTGAGAGTCATGTCCAAGTGTTTCCTTTACAATTATCACAACATGTTACTCTTGACTAGTGGAAATAAGGAGATGAGATTTTTACCCATAGTTTTCAAACACCCAAGGAAGACCTAGTACCTTGTTTTCTTGATAGTTTTCAGTCTTACCTTGAGGGTGTGGATGAGTATGTTCAGGTCCTATAATTATAAGAGATATGATGATTCAGATATCATTTGTGGGTATCATGATGAAGTTCCTGGCTTGCTGGTCTTTCGGTTGTATCCATTTCCCCCTCCATCCATTTCACTCGATCCTCCATCACCCTGCTCGATCCTTCGTCACCTGCTGCATCCTTCATCCACCTCTGTGCCTTTTCCTTTTATCCCCTTGGCTACATTTTGCCCACCACTTATCCCTGCATAAATAAACAAACTTAGGATAATAAATGAATAATTAAGTTAATATTAATTGAATTAGTGTACTTAGACTAATAAACTAGGTTAGTCTTATTAGTAATTAATTATTAAGTTAGTTTGTTAATAATTAGGTTAGTTTATTAAATAAACATAAAATAAATAAAACAAAAACAAACATTAATAAAACAAAAATAATACAAAAATTAAAAAGCATAAATATAAAACACAAATACTAAATTAAATGACACGTAATAAATAAAAAGTAAAACAAAATAAAATTAAATGAAAACATGTAAAAAGAAACAAATAATAAAAAACAAAAAACAATAAAATAAACGTCAAATCATTCCCCCTTCCGTAACTTCACATTCACACATCCCCAAAAATTAATCTACGATCCCAATCTTATCGGACCCCCCTCTGCCCCATGCTTTTCGATATTTAATGAGGGGGGGGGGGTTTGAGTAAGTGGTATTGGGAGGGACACTTGTCACCCCTTGGTGAACTCAGACCCCTCCCTCCCAATACCACTTACCACCTCAAGGGAGGGGTCTGAGTTCACCTACAACTACTAAAGGAGCAACAACTATATGTTAAAGCATCCAAATGTTTCTTTGAGGTGAAGGGGGTAGAGTATTTGGGTCATACTATATCTCCTAAAGGTGTCAAGGTAGACCCTCACAAGATCAAGGCCATGATGGATTGACCAATTCCCAAAACATTGCAGAATCTTAGAGGATTTTTGGGTTTGATAGGTTAATACCGCAAGTTTGTTTGGAACTATGGAAGAATAGAAACACCTTTAACAACATGAACTAAGAAGGATGCATCTTCATGGAATCCAGAGGCAACTCAAGATTTTGAACAACTTAAAGAGGTGATGCGCAAGGCTCTTGTCTTGACCACACCATACTTCACAAAAACCTTTATTGTGGAATGTGATGCCTCGAGAAATGGCATTGGTGTTGTTCTAATGCAAGAAGGGAGGCCCCTTGATTTTGAAGTTCGGTCACTCAAGGGAAAGGACTTACAAAAACCAATTTATGAGAAGGAAATGATGGAAATACTACATTCATTGAAGAAATGGCACCCTTACCTAATAGGTAGGCACTTCAAGGTAAAAAAATATCATGATAGTCTTAAATACTTGGAACAAAGACTATCTTCATAACAACAATAAAAATGTGTGAGCAATATGTTGGGTTATGATTTTAAAATCATGTACAAAAAAGGGAAGCAAAATGTTGTGGCAGATGCACTCTCAAGAAAGGATGAAGATGTTGAGGCCTTTCTCTATGTTATCTCGATCATGCAACCCAATTGGATAATACAAGTTTGGGATGAATGGAAGAATGACGAAAATGTGTGGACTCTCATTCAAAGGTTGTAGAAATATTCCAGTGCATCAGATACATTTACATGGAAAAATAATTCACTATGGTACAAAGATCGCTTATATTTATTTAAGAACTCCCAACTCAAACAAAAGGTACTCTTGGTATTTCACACCTCTTTTATAGGAGGGAACTCAGGATTTTTGAAAACCTACCATAGGGCCAAGAAGGAATGTTTTGGGATGGCCTTAAAACTGATGTTCAAAGGTTTGTGGCAAAATGTTTGGCTTTCCAACAAAATAAGGTGGAAACAATTAAGACCCCAGGTCTTTTACAACTATTATCCATCCCAAGTCAATCTTGGGAGGAGGTTTCCATGGATTTCATCACAAGGTTACTGAAGTCTAAAGGACAAAGTGTCATCATGGTGATTGTTGATAGACTGACCAAGTACACATACTTTTGTGCACTCTCTCACCCTTTCAAAGCCAATACAATTGTCACCACATTCATGGAGACATTTCAAAAGTTACATGGAAGCCCAAAGATTATTGTAAGTGATAAAGATCCTATCTTCAATGGACATTTTTGGACATAAGTATTTTCTTGTTTGGGTACTTAATTGGCTCATAGCTCATCTTATCATCCTCAATTTGATGGACAAATCGAGATAGTGAAAAAATGTCTATAAGGTTACTTTTTTTTCTTTGTATTTGATAAACAAATATAATGGTCCAAATGGTTACCCTTGGAAGAATGGTGTTATAACACTTCCTTCCCTACTGCAACAAAAATGACAACATTTATTGCACTCTATGGATATCACCCACATTCCATCACTTTTTCTCTAAAAGAAAAATCTAAGGTTCAAACGGTGGAAGATCACTTCGAGCATCAAAAATAAGTTCTCCAACTCTTAAAGGACAACCTGACCATGGCACAAAATCACATGAAACAACAAGCATATCAGAATCATAGTGAAATAAGCTTTGAAGTAGGGGATTGGGTATTTTTAATACTACAACCATACAAACAGATGTACCTCAAGCAAACTAAGAAGGATAATAAATTATCACCAAAGAAATATGACCCTTATAAGGTGTTGCAAAATATTGGTACTATGGCATACAAATTGGAGTTGCCATCATCTTCGTGAGTACACCTAGTTTTCCATGTTTCATGCTTAAAGAAGGTTATAGGTGACAAGATACCAGTTCAAACTTTATTTCCATAACTTGACGAGGAAGGAAAAATCATATTGGAGACTGAATCTATCATTAACACAAGAATTCTCCAGCTGAAGAATAGATCCATTTCACAGTATCTCATTAAGTGGAGGAAACTACCTGCTGAAGATTCCACTTGGGAAGATGAGTCTTTTATATAGAAGAATCTATAATTACTCAATCATTGTTGAAAACACTTGTCTGAAGGGGAGGGGCATGTTAAGCCCTAAATAGTGGCATGTTACCCCTTAATTTGGGCATATTACATTAGTATTGTTATTTTATTTATGTCGGCTTGTGTACATTAGTTGTAATTATACCTCCTAGTCTCCTATATATACTAAGGAGACCTTTTCATTTGGAATCATGTTGTATTTGAAAATTTATGTGGTGTATAAGGAGGTTTACCCCTCAGGTTATTATCTAAAATTATCTCTTTGTCAAGGTGTTGAGTACTTATTCTAAGATTTTTTTATGCTATTTTGATATTTGGTTCTTAAGATGTTCCTCTTTGCAAGATCTCATACACAAAGTTTTTCATATCAGTTAGAAGAATATAGACGTATGAATAGAATTAGAAATACAAGAGCATGAGAACATGGTGTAATAAGAGACACTTGAGGTACTAAACAATTTGTAGGAATAACTTAATGAAGATGAAGTTCATGGACAAGACTCCATATTCAACGAGGTCATACAAGGCAGTCAAATCCTTAATCCATACCAAAATTTTCTTCAGAAACAGAGGAAAAATTGTGTCCTGACATTGAAGGATTTATGCATACAGAAGAAATAATTAGTGGACACCCTTTTTTAGATTCAAACTCTCAACATAATTTAGTTTACAAACTAGCATATTCAGAATTATGGATTTCTTCTCGAGAGTTAAAAGCATAAAAACACCAACATTGATATACCCTCCAATCATTATCATGGAAAAAAAAGAAAGGGTTGGTTCCAACCATGGTGGAACCACCAATTTTTAGTTTCCAATCCAAGATCTTGAATTTGACTCTCCTATGAAGAATATTTCTCTATCAACTCTACCAATTTTAATGGACTATCTAGTGAAGACCTAGAAACTTTCTTGTTTTTTTAAGAGGTCCTTTCCAGAAGTTATGACTATTCAACATATGCTCATAGGTTGAATTTGTTTCCTACCACCTTAAATATTTTATAACTCCATTGGTTCACGAGACTTTGTAAGTAGAGAATCCATACATGGGATGACATGAAGCAATATTTTCTAAAAAAGTATCAAGACTATTGCAAGGTGAGAGATCTTTGTGAAGAAATATTGAAGTTTACTCAGAAGGAGGAATGCTAATCTTTAGGACTATGTGGAGAGGTTCCAATATAATTTCCGAATATCCAAACAAAGTAAATAGGATAAGTACAATTTGCATACCATCCTAATTAGAGGTATAAAACCTGGATTCTATGATCTTTTAAATTTGATAGGTGGAGGTGACATTTATCAAATAGGATATGACCAAATTTGTGAGTTATGCAAGTGGAACTCATGAAGGAATTCAAAGCATGGGAAAGGTTCAAGAGATGTTTCTTCCATAATTACTAAGTCATCTAGAGGAGAACCCATTTGTGTTGAAATTGGTAATTTGTTGGAAAATTTTAAAAATGTTAACCTTAGTTCTTTAGTTCGCAATTTGATACAATGTAGGTTAAGAAGAAACATGTAGAGGCTAAGGAAGCACTATCCATATTTTTCTCAAATTGAAAAAAGAAGCATCCCTTAAGGGATTTCCCACTAAATAATGTTGAGTCCTGCAAAATTTGTGAGTAGAACCATGATACTAACAATTTCCATTTTATCTTTGAAATAAAGGTTGTGTATCAAGGAACTAATGAAGAAACTGAGAAAGTTTGTTTCATTTTACAAAAGCGACCATGGTATCCATAACTACTAGGTATGAATCAAGATCCTTATCAATTATATAATTCATTTTGGACTAACCAAAAAATGGAATATCCTCCCCATTCTTGGTATCCTTACATGTCTTCATCATGATATTCACCATAACCAACCTATATTTATCAATGGACACAAGGGTGGTGAGGCACTTCTTTTTGGAAACCAACAAAAAATGATTTCTCCATAATTTCACAAACAATAGTTCTGATTACCTCAGTAGCAGTAGAAATTTCCTACTCACAATACTCCACCAAGTCCACAACCTCCTGCACAATCCACCTAACCCAAATAATTAAAAATCTCAATCCACTTACATTATTGATTTGTCTAGGTTTCTTGATTGTTCTATCTCCCCTTATTGTTTTTCAATGAGTCCACTTAATATTAGGGAGGATTTTAAATAATGAAACTACAAGAATCTCGGAAAAGGGAGACGAGGAAGTTCAAAACCAATATGGAAACCACACAACAAAAAATTAGTGTACCAACCCTTCTCCAAAAATTTCACAAATTTCTTCCCCTAAAAATTCAAATGAGCTATAATCTAAGGATGCAACAATTCCTCCCAATCTAGAGAGGTTAATGGTCTAGGAGGCTCCCCAAGCTCAGAAAATGCTCAAAAATCAAAGTTCTCACAATTGGATGAAACCAATTCCATTGCGATCGACTCATCACACTGATTCCAACAATATATTTACTTTCTGAAATAGACGATGTATGCGAGAGTTATCATACTCTGACCGTTTTCTCAAACAACTAAAAAGTCAAAGGATTGGAAAAAGTCAATGATGACATCAACATGACATCACCAACGAAACCTCATGATGAAGACTTGGACTAATGGAAGTGTGACAAGTGGTAGCAGTTGACTGGAAAAATGTGGATGGCATATCCAATCAGAATTGGACACATGGCAAAATTTGTTCAAATGTTGAGGTGCCACGTGGCCCAAGCATGGGCAACCACATGGCTCCAGGTCAAGGTCAAATAGAAAGTTTAAAATTTTTGGGGGTCCATGGGTTTTGAACCCACAACCACCCACCAAGCCCAAGCCTTAAGAAATGCCCAAACACGAATGCGCCACACATATTTCTTATTATATGAAGTGCATTTTAAAACATTTATGTTGTAAAGTGTGGTAGGGCGCAAAAAGGAGGGGATTGGGGCTAATCCCCAGCCCGTGGTCGCGTGACACACATAAAACCGAGGGCACGGGTGTATTAAAACCACCAGTGCGCAACTATGGCACCCTCCACCATATAGTTCAGGGCTTATTACCATAAATTCATGTGGGGGTCTATCCCTTACCCATTGGTCCCATGGAACGCGCCCCAAAACCAGGAGCTAGCGCAACTAAAGGGACAACGCTTGGCCATATGAAGTTCATATGACCTTATAAAAGGGGCACGCGCCATCCCAAGTGGGATTACTATGTAATTTTAATTAAAAGTGGTTTTTAAGCCCGTTTTTGTAATTTTTAATTATTTGGCCTAATATAATGACCAGAAAGTGGTTGTTTTAGGATATCTTGGCCATTTGGAGGGGGAATTGATCCCAGAAAGAGGCCATATCTTGAGGTAAGTTGGGATTCCTCATTTGAGCCTTAAAAACTATATAAAACAGGCTTTTTGAATCCTTGAGGATACTTTTTGATGCAGGGTTTTGAAGGGGCAGTCTGTAAATTTTGGCCTTTTCTCATGTTTTGAGAGGCATTTTTCTCATGTTTTTGAGAAGAGTTTGATGGTGCATGTGTGAATCTGAGTAAGGAGGTCTTGCACAGTAGACATGAAGCATGCAATGTAACAAAAAATAGCATTGTAATAGAACTTTGACCATTTTAAAGAGCAATAAAGAGGTCCTCCACTTGGAAGCGGGCCCAGAGACGTAGCCAACGATTGGTGAACTCTGTTATCAACCTATTGTCTCTATTTCTCTTTCTGTTTTGTTGTTCTATTCTCTTCATTTGTAGCATGGATATTGATGGCTGATCTCTTTATTCATTAATAAGCATCAAGTAAAAGTCACATTTGATATTCCGCAAACAAGATAACAAGTTTATGTATTTCGCATTCTTAACGATCCGATGCAAAAAGTACATTAAACTAACTTTCAATTTATCAGTAATACCTTTGTTTTTTGGATCAAGTTTATGGTATCAAAGCATTTGGTTTTKAAGGTTTGACAGGAATTGCAAGCATTGGATGCTCACGAGAGAAAAACTCAAGCAAGGAGAAGGCCAACTTGAGGCTCTTAATCAAGAGATTCAAAGGAGACCRCATAAACAAAAGATGTMTTTGCCATGGAAATTGGGTCCCTTCAAATCTGAAGATGATTTATTTGAGGCATTTAAATTGATGCAAGCCATGGTAGAGGAGCTTTACCATGAAAGAGGTCAGCGAAGGAATCCAAAAGTTGAAGAAGGTGAATCTTCGGTAAGAGCAGAAGGAGGAGTTGGAGGTGGTGGACCTTCATAACCTTCTTCTCCTTCATCCTCATCATCTAATAATGAAGCAAGTGTACATTCCTCCAAGGATAAGAAAAAAACTCATCATTATTCTTATATGTCGTTATTAAAGTTAGATGTAAAGTTTCAATTACCCACTTATGATGGTGAATTAGATGCAAAAAAGCTAGATAATTGGGTGAGACAATTAGAAGTCTATTGCAGGATAAAAAAGATTGTTGATGATGAAACTAAGATCCAAATAGCAAGTCTCAATTTGGGAGGCACAACTCTCATATGGTGGGAAAACAGAACTAGAGATGATCTTAAGAAAAGTGGTAAAACAATCTCTTCCTGGAATGATTTTGTTATTGCATTAAAACAACAGTTTTACCGTTTAGCCTACATGCAACAAGAAATGATGAATTGACAATGTTTAAGGAAATCAAAAGGTCAAAGTGTACAAGAATATACTCAGATATTTCATAAGAAAGCTTTAAATTTGGGTATTCCATTATATACACAAGAGACACTCCTAAAGTATATTGGTGGTTTATATTCTTATCTTAAGCACACTATTCTTATGCTAAATTCTTCTAACTTTGATGAAGTATGTGTACAAGCCATTCACATTGAATCTAGTAAAGGGAATGTTGGTGATAGTGTTTCTACAGATACTTGGCAAAGAAAAGATGCATGGAAAAGGAAAGAGAAGAAGACATCCACAACAAGAAAGTAGAAGCCTACTTGCAAGCATTGCAAGAAAGTAGGCCATGATGAAGATCGTTGTTGGGTCTTACATCCTGACTTGAAGCCAAAGAAGTATGCCAGCCAAGGAAGGAAGAATACCACAACTACAACAGTTCAAGTGGATCTTGGATCAGATTCCGGTGATGAGACACAGGTTGTAGTGATGGGAATCTGAGGTATAAATTATGTTGCAAGTACTTTCTCTTCTAGTTCAGTTGATGTAAATGATGAGTGTAAAAGGAATGAACTTTTTCACATAAGGGTTATAAAACATAATGTTAAAGTTTATACTCTTATAGACAATGGATCACAAGCCAATCTAATCAGTGAAGATGTTGTAAATAACTTGGGACTTGAAACTAAGTCACATCCTAAACCAAATCCATTGGGAAGGATATGTGGTGATAACAATTTACAAGTAACCAAGAAATGTAAAATCAAGTTTGCAATCACTTCTAATTATGTTGATGAAGTAGAGCTTGATATAGTGCCACTGGACATATGTGGAATTGTATTAGGAATCCCATACCTTTATGATAGGAAATCCATATTCTATAGGGAGGAAAATAAATATTTCTTAAAGAAAGATGGGAAGGAGTACATTGTTCATTCTCATCACATGAAAACTGACAAGTCTTTTGCAGCTACAGGGCAGTTAAAAAGAAATGCAAGAAAATTTTTAACACTTATGTTTGTAACAAAACATGAAGTTTGTGATGCTAAACATGAGATGGTTCAGTATGTTTCAAACAATCATAAAGTGTCATCGGAGGTACAACATAAGGTTCGGATGCATAATTTGATCATTGTTCTTGTTCAAAAGGGGAAGTATGTTTTTTCATTTTCATTTGCATACTCAATATTGTTGATTAGTTTGTTGTTGTTCAGTGGTGTATGGATGCAAAGTGCGACAAAGAATATAGATGATTGTGAAATGAATGAAATGATTACTTTGATAAACAATGTTATCTCAGTTTTCATGTTTGTTGTGATTAGTCAGGTAATCATTATCTCAGCAGAGAGGATGGATGATACAGGACAAAGTGGGGAGGCATTACCCTCACTTCTTACCTGAGTAAAAGAAGACTTTTGGTGGTCCAAAAGCTTCCAAAATGGGGAGGAATGATCCAAGAAGATCCCTAGGCTCAGAAAATGCTCAAAAAACAAAGTTCTCAGAATTGGATGAAACCAATTCCATTACGACCAGCTCATCGTATTGATTCCGGCAGTATATTTACTTTCTCAAACAAACGTTGTATGCGAGAGTTATCGTACTCTGACCATTTTCTCAAATAGGTAAAAAGTCAAAGGACTGGCAAAAGTCAATGATGACATTAGCATGTCATCACCAACGACACCTCATGATGCAAACTTGGACCAATGGCAGTGTGACAAGTGGCAGCAGTTAACTGGACAGATGTGGATGGCAGATCCAATTAGAATTAGAAACATGGAAAAATTTGTTCAAATGTTGAGGTGCCACGTGGCCCAGGCATGGGCAGACACGTGGCACCAGGCTAGGGTCGAATAGCAAGTTTAAAGTTTTGGGGGTCCATGGGTTTTGAATCCACTACCACCCACCAAGCCCAAGCCTTAATAAATGACCAAACACCAATGCACCACACATATTGCTTATTATATGAAGTGCATTTTAAAACATTTATGTTGTAAAGTGTGGTAGGGCACAAAAAGAAGGGGGCTACGGCTAAGCCCCAACCCGTGGTCACGTGACACACATAAAAACGAGGGCACGGGCGCATTAAAACCACCAGCACACAACTATGGCTTATTCCCATAAATGTGTGTAGGGGTCTATCCATTACCCATCGGTCCGATGGAACGTGCCCCAAAACCAGGAGCTAGAGCAACTGAAGGGCTAGTGCTTAGCCCTTTGGGCTAATGCTTGGCCATATAAAGTTCATGTGACCTTATAAAAGGGGCGTGCGCCAGCCCAAGGAGGCATACTGTGTAATTTTAATTAAAAGTGGGTTTTTAAGCCCGTTTTTGTAATTTTTAATTATTTGGCCTGATATTATGACCAGAAAGTGGTTTTTTTAGGATATCTTGGCCATTTGGAGGGGGATTTGATCCCAAAAAGAGGCAAGATCTTAAGGGAAGTTGGGATTCCTCATCCGAGCCTTAAAAACTATATAAACCTGGCTTTTTGAAGCCTTGAGGAGACTTTTTTATGTAGGGTTTTGAAGGGGCAGTTTGTAAATTTTGGCCTTTTCTCATGTTTTGAGAGGCATTTTTCTCATGTTTTTGAGAAGAGTTTGATGGTGCATGCGTGAATCTGAGCAAGGAGGTCTTGCACAACATACATGAAGCATGTAATGTAACAACAAAGAGCATTGTAAGAGAACTTTTAGCATTTTAACGAGTAATAAAGAGGTCCTCCACTTGGAAGCGGGCCCAAAGATGTAGCCAACGATTGGTGAACTTTGTTATCAACCTCTTGTCTCTATTTCTCTTTCTATTTTGTTTTTCTATTCTCTTCATTTGCAGCATAGATATTAATGGTTGATCTCTTTATTCATTAATAAGCATCAAATAAAAGTCACATTTGATATTCCGCAAACAAGATAACACGTTTATGTATTTCACATTCTTAACGATCCAATGCAAAAAATACATTAAACTAACTTGCAATTTATCAGTAATACCTTCGTTTTTGGATCAGTTAAATATTGAAAAAACCCTTTCCTGGCCTAATTTTGACTTCCTTGGGGAGCTAAATAATGTGTATTAACATCCCATTATTTCAATCCATCAAGGATATGCTTATTTATGCCAAGGATGTACAAGAATTATTCTTAAAGAAACCTTACAGGAAGAGGAAGAATCCTCCAATTGTTCAAGTAATTAGTGAACTCACCGATTTTACGCTTGGAATATTTATTACTACCAAGTATACAAATCTTGGTATCCCCATTGTTGATATGTACATGAAAAATATTTGTATTCCTAACACTTTAATTGATTTAAGAGCTGCCATAGAGATTATGACAAAAAAACACTGAAAAAGCTTAAATTGACCAATCTAAGAAAAACATATATAGTTCTCCAAATTGTCGATCAATCTATTGTCAAACATGAGGGTAACATAGGAGATGTATATATATATATATATATATATATATATATATATATATATATATTCTTTTGAGTATCTAGGATATTTTATGGTCTTGCAACCCAAATCTATTCTTCGAGGTTATCCCTTAATCTTAGGAAGGCCTTGGATGACCACTATTGATGCCTATATGTTGATGTTTGTAGCATCATACATGTACTTCCACATAGTTCTAAGTGTCTAGATGTGTGGAAGTCGTTCAAAGCCTTCTATCTTGATAATTTAATTTAATTAAAGGAATTATTAAAGTAAAGTGTTTTTATTAATTAGTTGAGTTTAATTTAATGAAATGATAAATTTGTTAGCATTAGTGAATTAAATCTTAGCCATAGACATCAAGTGAGGAGAGATATAATATCAAATGTTAATCACTTTGGAGATTAGGTTTAGGTCATAAATTAATATTATAAAATCAAGGATAGGGTGAAGGAGGAATATACTTTTGAGAGTAAGGAAGGATTTTTTCTCAAGTGCTTGACTCATGAAGGACTATGATTCAAGGAGATATTTGATAAGTGGATAAGGAATTTCATCGAGAGATCAATATTGGTCAGAGAGAAGAGAGAATAGGAGCAACCACAAGACGATCCAATATATTTGTTCCACAACAAAAAGTTGTAAAATCCCGCTCTACTGAGCACACTTTTATTGATATATTCTTTGAGGACACTTGTGTGCAAGTGATCCGGTTATGGTATATTATGATTTCATTTCGATTATGGGTTTTATATGATGATGATGATGATGATGATGATGATGATGATGTATTGTAACTTATATATATATATATATATATATATATATATATTTATATTTATATTTATATTTATATTGGTAGATGCTATTGATGATTTTTCCTCAGTATGCAGGACACATGACAGGTTATGGATGYTGATGGCATCAATGGACTTCCTTGGAATCTAGATTGAGTCAGGGAGTAGATTGTGTTTTGATTGAGTATTTCATTTTATGCTCATGGGACATATGATTGATTATAGTATAATTTATGTATATGGGTTATTAATAGTGTTTATTTTAGTGGATGCAGGCTTGACGATCCTTGCTAATCCGATTCACATAAGGAGTAGAGGGGCCATGCACATAAACCAGACAATGAGGGAAAGGTGTGGCAATGACCCTGTCATAGCCTACTAGCACTCTCATCGTGGATGAATGGTAGGTTAACGATTATCTAGTTTGATAGGTCCATGATGTCGTGAGGAAGAACTGAGACAGTCACTCACGAAGGTTCTAAAAGGCACATAATAAGGTGGAGTCCTTATTCCTTAGAGGCCCTTAGTCTCTCACAAAGTCGACCTAGTGGAGTGTTGACTCCAAGGGTTAGACAAACTTCCAAAACCAGTCTAAGATGAGTGGCACCCTTGGATCATGAAGGTGCATCTTGAAGGGCACATTGCAAATTTAAAACTCGAGCTAATAAATCTAGGTGCCCTAGAAAACATTGAAATGATTAGACCTTGTTGGAATATAATAATTAATTTAAACAATTTTTTTTTTAATTTTAAATCCCAACAAAAGTCCAAGCCTAATTCTAAATTAATTAAAGGACTAAATGAATTAAGACTTAAGTTAAAATATTTGAGAATATAATCAAATTCTAGAAAAAAGAGGGAACAAAATTTAAAGGTCGGATAAAATGCACATGTGTGCATGAAATTAATAAAATGGATTTTTAAATAGAAATAAATAATAACTTGAGAGAATAGGTGTTTATATAGAATATAATCTTGATTCAACCTACCACTAGTCTAACTAGAAGAAGACTCATAATCCAACTCTAAAAATGATTTAGTTAAGAGACACTAATTAAATGAGAAATTGGAGAACAAAGTGAGATCTAAGAGTGAAAATAGGAACACTTGGGGAATGTGAGGGAATTTGAATTTTTAAATAAAATAAAAATGATAATTACTTGTGCAACTTGGGGAGAGTGTGAAAAGTGTGTGGGTGAATAATCATAATTAAAATTATCTAAAAAGTTAATTAATTGTGCATGAGGACATGTGTCAGTAAATAAATTTCTATAAAAAAAATGGTGTAGAAGGGAAATGGGTCTCACTTTTTCTTGGTAATGTTATGCTACCAAATTTTTGTGGAATGTGTTTTAGTTGTGAGAGTTAGGATAACAAGCTTGTGAAAAGAGTGGAAGCCCTTCCTTGCGAGGAACGCTTGGTGCTATTGGTTTCTGATTTGTGTGTGTGGCCCGTTTGTGGCTCGGGAATAAGGGAAGAAAAGTACTCCTAGCATTGGTTCCAATCAAGAATCACCCTCAAGAATTAGAAGCTACTTTGGTTACGACATTTTATGTTAAATTTTATATGCGATAGTAATATCATTCTTTGAAAATCATGTACTATTTATTTTCCCATATGTATAAATGTGAATGAGACTCGAACTATGATTCTGTTGAAGGAAATTTCGGTAACAATGACAAATAAACAAGTTTTGATATATTATTGTGGTTGAATGTCCTCATTTATCTTTAATGTATATGTTCAAAGGAATGACCAACCTGATGAATGATTTTAATGTCTGAATAGAGTGTAGCTCTGTGTGTTGGAAGCGTCTGTTATCAGTTTTGAAAAATATATATCAGTTGTATCTACCATCATCAATATTTATGAAATGTTGGTAATATATGTCCAAATTTTTTCAGTCTAATCCATCAAGAACCAGTATTTTAAAAAGAAACTACTTCGCACCTTCTCTCTTGCAGATCTAGTTCGAGGTACGAACACTTTGAATTGGTTGTAGTTATTCTGGCGAAATTGCTACTTCATTTTCTAGATTTGGTGTACCTGTTTTTCTAAATTTTTTAATTACGTCACCACTCCTGCTTTAAGCATTATCTTTTCCATATTTATATCCTTGCTAGCATGTACACGTGTGTTCATCAATGGATGTTTATGAACCTATGCAATATTGAACTCGAATCTATGGTACACCAATTAACGATGAGAAGGGGGTGTCATTTTGTTGTTGAGGTTCCTTTTTAAGTCTAATAAGAATTCATGTAAGATTTATTTCAAATTTTCTCTTGTTACAATCCTTCGATATTTTTATGCCTTGATTGTGCACCATTCGGATCTAGACTATCCTAAACTGAAAAATGAGAAAAATACAGAGAATAAGAGGCCGGGTGTTTCCTCGTCAGAATTACACAGTTGTTAGTCGAATAAAATACTCTTGAACCGCTAAATTTTCGTAATAGTCTAATTCCAACTCTGTTGTAATATATATATATGTATATATATATATATATATATACTTATTTATGCGTAACATGGTAGAGTAAGGTTTAAGTAACACCATCCCTCTAGTCACCAAGAGTAAACTCCTGTACCCAGCATTTGATTTTGAACAAATAAAGGAGACTGTTCGATTTCAATATGCCTGTTGTCTCATTTCTTACTACGAGTTGTATTTAGGTTCACTCGTAATCTTTGTGAACAAAACTTTCAAGATCCGTGAATATGTGTAATTTGTCAGTTGTCTCATTTCTTACTGCGAGTTGTAATTAAGTCCGCGTGCAAAGTAGGTGATCAAAACTTTCAAATCGACGATAAGTGTAAAGTTTGTTTCTTACTGTCGTGTCGCTTATCCCCTTTAGTTGATTTCAAACGTGGCTAGTTTGCAATATTTTGTTTAATTGAAGTGCAATATGGTTATTGATAGGACTTGCGAATAATATTTTTCTTCTATTATGCGATAGATAAGATCAATATATTTCTTATCCTCCGAAGGTTATACTTGTGGAAGGACATTATGTAATTATATCAATTGGAGTTGAGTTCACTTACATTATAAGTGTGGTAACAATGATAATTTTTAAATAAATATTAAGTATTGCTCATTTAATAATTAAATTATGTCATTGATATTTGATATTATATACTAAGCACTTATAATAAATAATCAATAGAAAATTAATACTAGCTTCTGATCGTAATAGCTTGAATTATTAATAAGTTGGTATGAGTAACTTGGTAATTATGGAAATCCTTCAAATAAGGTACTATTATTTAATTTTGTAGTAATAGTAATAGTAGTGGGGACAAATTGTGAAGGTTCAACACGAACCTGTGAGATAATTTGGCTTCCGAAGTCGATTGATCCTTGACTAGGAGGTTGCACAGCCTCGAGAGTGTAGGGGGTTTGCATCACTAGGTCACCCAAATGGAACATTATTTCTCTTTGCATGGCATTACTGATGACTTATCCAAGCTTCGTTATGGTGTCCTACATATGGATCTCGAACGATGGAAATGGTGGCAATGGCAAAAAAAGTCACGCAAAGGGTATCTTGCTTGGACATAGTTTGTGGCCAAACTTTATGACCGCTTTGACTCTGACACCCACCATTTAGGTTGTTTCACCAAGTTAAAGCATTCTGCGGCACTGGAAGACTTTATTGCCACATTTGAGCACTTGGATTTTAGAACGAAGGGCATGACAGATGCTTTCTTTAGGGAATTCTTTATCAGTGGCCTCAAAGATGAAATTTGTGCCCATGTTCTCATGGCATGTCCCCATAATTAGTTGGAAGATACTCAAGGAAGCCCATTTTTTCCCTCCTGCAACTCCCCTCAAGATCCAGAAATTAACCAGGGATGAAATGGTTGAACGTCAACTCAAGGGTCTTTGTTATAATTGTGATGAAAAATATTTTCTTGGGCACAAGTGTAAGGAACAAAATCTTTTTGTGGTTGTGACTGAGGATATTTTTGAAGAAAATGTTGTTGTTCCTCCTGTGGAGGAACTACCACTGCCTTCCGTCCTCACCCCTCCCTCTGACCCACTAGACGTTGACCGTGATTTCACTTAATTCCCTGATTGGCTTCTCTGCTCCCCAGACTTTCAATTTAATTAGTTACGTCAAAAATAGGAAATTCATCATCATTGTGGACAGTGGTAGCACCCATAACTTTATTCATCGCCGCATTGCCAAAGAATTCAACTGTTACATTCGTGATGTCAATAATTTTCAAATCATGATTAGCAATGGTGGTTCCATGAAATGTGGGGGACGTTGTGAAAATGTGTGACTCCAAATCGGTCAGTATCAACTGAAATACCATATGTTTTCTATAGACATGGGTGGTTGTGAAATTTTTCTTGGTGTCATGCACTATAGGAACCATTATCTTGGATTTTAAGGACTTAACCATGCAATTCCAATAGGAGGGACAACAATATAAGTTTCAAGGCATCACCCCAGGTTCTCCTGATATCATTAGTTCCCATCGCATGGAAAAGCTCCTCAAAAATGTCATTTGGGAATTATAGCCCAACTCCACTCCATTCATGCTATTGAGACACCTTCTGTGCATCTTGACCTCTAGTACATCTTCTCCCTCCACCATGTTGTTTTTACCACCCCCTAAGAAATTCCCCCTTCCCAGGGAATCCATGATCATTCCATCCCTCTCATCCTGGGAAGTACTCATCCCAATGTTTGGCCTTATCATCATCCCTTTGCCCAGAAGAATGAAATTGAGAAAAAAAATCATGAATTACTTGAAGTTGATGTTATATGTCCTAGTACTAGCCCCTATTCTTCCCCTGTGGTCATGGTACTCAAGAAAGAAGGTACTTGGCGTATGTGTCCTAATTTTCGTGCCCTTAAAAAACTCACAATCAAAGACAAATTCCCCATTCCTCTCATTGATGACCTCATATCTGTATGAAATCATAAGACATTCCCAAGACTACATTTCACATTCATGAGGGTCATTATGAATTCTTGGTAATTCCCTTTGGATTGTGTAATGCTCCTTCCAATTTCCAAATTGTTATGAATTTTGTCTTCCATCCTTTTCTCCTTCATTTTTTCTTAGTTTTCTTTGATAATATTCTCATCTATAATAAAACTTGGCCATCCTATCTCTCCCATGTGAATCAAGTTCTCCATCTACTCTCCAAACATCAAATTTTCCTCAAACAATCTAAATGTGCCTTTGGTGCCTCAAAAGTGGAATACCTAGGTCATATTATTGAAAAGGATGGTGTCTGAATGGATCATAATAAAATTGAATCTATGTAAGATTGGCCTCGCCCTAAAAATCTTAAGAGATTGTGTGGTTTTCTGGGTTTAACAGGCTATTATAAGAAGTTTTTTTAGAATTATGGAAAGATTGCAGCTCCTCTCACTTTCCTCCTTAAAAAAAATTCTTTCACTTAGACTTCAACTACAGATCATGCCTTTCAAGCCTTAAAATATTCTATGTGCTCGACCCTTGTCCTAGCCCTCCCAGAATTCACAAAGACGTTCGTATTGGAATGTGATGCTTCCAGGAAAGGAATTGGAGCCATGCTCATGGAATATGGTAGTCCCTTGGCCTTCACTGGCAAACAACTTTCAGAGAGACATTTGGGCCAATCCATTTATGAAAAGGAAATGTCATCTATTCTTCATGATATGGATCTTTGGCGTCCTTATTTATTGGGTCAATGATTCCAAATCAAAACTAATTATCAGAGTCTCAAGTATTTCATGGAACAACAAATTTCATCCCTAACGCATAAAAAATGGGTGACCAAGCTATTTGACTATGATTATGAGATCATTTACATGAAGGGAAAGGAAAATGCAGTGGCCGATGCTCTGTCCCAGAAATATGAAGAAGACGAGTCCCTTTTCTCCCTCTCCTTCATTGTAGCAAATTGGATCCAAGTTGTTCGTCGGGAATGGTTGCAAGACCCTTAAATTTCTAGCCTGCTCCACCAATTGTATCACAATTGGTCAGTTTCTCTAGGGTACTCTTGGCATAATGAAGAGCTTCGCTACAAAGGCCTTTTGTATTTATGTAACAAATCCCAACTCAAATACACAGTGCTTTCTAAACTTCATGCCTCACCCACAGCCGAGAATTTAGGGTTTACCAAAACCTATGAATGGGTCAAACATTCTTTTTTTCTGGGAAGGTATGAAATAGGATGTCCACACCTTTGTGACTGAATTTGAGGTCTTTCAACACAACAAGGGAGAAGTTTTCAAAGATCCAGGCACACTCCAACTACTTCTGATTCCCCCTGCTATTCGGAGATATATTTCTATGGATTTCATTGTGGGCTTACCTAAATTGGACAATAAGTCAGTCATCATGGTGGTAGTATATCCTCTCTCCAAATATGCTCATTTTTGTGCTCTTCAACACCCATTCACAACCACCACAATGGCTCAAATCTTCATGGACAATATCTTCAATCTTAATGGCATGCCTAATTCTATTTTCTCTGACAGAGATCCCACTTTCACCAGCAGATTTTGGCAAGAATTGTTCAAGCTATGGGGCACCCAATTGCATCTCATCACCACCTATCACCCCCATATGGATGGTCAGGCTGAATTTGTCAACAAGTTTTTGGAAACATATTTAAGGTGTTTTGCATATGAGCGAAAAAATTGGTTGGCTTAATGGTTTCCCTTATCTGAATGGTGGTACAACACATCGTACCATACAATTACTGTTAAGAAACAAACATCAATATAGCATAGAAAAACCTCA
>ML818706.1:84076-111474 GCA_009831015.1 Picea engelmannii | reverse complement strand
CCTCATCTGAAGCCTTGAGGACAAGGTTGTTCTTCAAGGGGGAGGGCATGTTAGGGACCTAACCTCCCTAACCCCTCACATAGGTAGAATAATATAATTCCATGTAATAAAGGCTAATATTAATAAGGCCTAGAAATAAGGAAGAATAAGTCAAATGTAAGTAGACCTAATAGAAGCTTTCGCTTCTAGAAGGATCTTCCTCTAGATTTTTCATTTGGATAGATAGAGTATAAATAGAAGTACATGGTATGAGAAATATTGTCTTGGATATTATTGTAATAGAGCTCTGCTCTGTTGAAGGTTTCCCCCTCGAAGAGGCAAGTGAACATTGCTATCGGTAATCAAAGTGCTCTTTTTGGTGTTATTCTGGTATTGTTCTGATTATATCATTGTTTCTCTGCCATTTATAGTTAAAATATGTTTTTTCATACTATTTTATATTTGGAATACTACATACAAAGGAAGTAATGAAGGTGGACAAAAAAATCAAGAATAGTGGAACAAAAGTATTAGTCAACAACTACAGGATCTAAATAAATTGCAGGTACTACAAAAACAATAACCCTCACATAGGATATGAAGTTAGCAGGTTAAATATGTCATGGATGGGCATAAAACGAAAAATATGATTTCCTATCCTTGAAGGAGGAGAGGTGTAGACAGTTGTAAATATCAAGTGTGAAAGAGATCCACTCTTGATATCAAAGTTTATAGCGGAAAGAAGGATGCCAATGCAGAGAATTGGGAATTCCCTCTCACTTGAAAAGTGTCATTGAGTGAAATTGGACTTCCAATGGGAATGGTATTAAGTGTTAAAGGTTTTATAGGGAAAGGTTACTTAAGTAACCTAATGGACAACTAGGAGTAATAGTATTTGATTCAAGAACATTGTAGTAGAGTGATGAAATGTTTGAGCTACTTTATTCTAGGGTGTTGGAATGTTTCATAAAGGTAAAGTTGGATATGAATGCATAGGAAAGGCTGCTGAAAATAGAACACATTGGTTGGATTGCAGAATGGCCAAGTGGAACTTGGCTGGAAAGTGTTTAGACCAGGGAACCATAGTGCAGATGAGCAGAATGGAAGCACACAAGGAAGAAAGGATCTGAAGGAGTTCAAGGACAACCAGCTACAACATAAATAGATAAATAAATAAGTGAATTAAAACATAAATGCACTAGAGTGCATGAGGCATAGAATGAAGTTAAAATGCATATGCATTAGTAGGCATGATGACAGTAAATGCTTGGTGCATATGGATGTGTAATTTCACATGCCTGGATATGCATATAACATGCTTGTGAACTTAGAATAGTCTATTATTATGAAATAATGTTTGAGTATGACTAATGATGGATTATGAATTCAGGAAAAACGATATAGCAGGGTTAAAGATGTGGATTTTGATATTTATTATGAGTTCCATTTAGGTAAAGACTCATGAGGGTGGAAATAATAGTGATGAGAATGATGAAGGAGGAAGTCTATGAGCTTCTACAAATATCAGTTGGTCAGATAGCAACAAGTAGGTTGATAACAACCAAACATGTATTCATTTAGTTTCTCTTGATGCATACATGTTGAAGGGGATTGAGGTATGAATTCCCTCAATTAATTTCAATACTTAAATTTATATGTAATGGAAAAAGGCCTAGAGTATGTAAATGTTGTTGATTATATAATGTATTTAGATAAAATGTTGGTTGCATATTATGTTATGATTGGTTATGGGATCATAATCGGGTTAATTAAGGAGGCATACTCCTATAAAAATGAATATCCATAGAGCTAGTCATGTGTGAGACCATAATATGGTTGGATATGGAAGGGCTATAGTGCTATGTGAGTGCTCCATGGTATCTACTGTATATAAGATTTTTGGACTGCAACCTCCTTGCCGTCACTGAAGAGAACTTGAGAATTATATTCTGGGTGTTGTGTTTGGGTTGAAAAGGAAGGTATTTAAATAGTCATGAAAGTAGTAGAAAGTGTGTGGATGATGTGTTGGTGCGTTGGCTAGACCTTCCAACTCATCGTGGTGGAATGCATGACATAGTTATATGGTATTATGTAGCCAATGCATGGATGCATTGTATAGATGTGGTCATGGGTATTGGCACATTGATTATTATTTTATTTATTAATTAATTGTTGCATTATGAAAATCGTGTGGTGTTTAAAATACGTAATGATGGATAGATGCATTATATTTAATATGAGTACTAACTGAAGGTGATTGGATTGTTGTCTATTACAATTCCAAGATTAGTTTATGGAGTTGTTAAAAATGTTACAAGTGATATTACATGAGTTATTGAATGCAATGGGGTGAATGCATGTATATATTATATAACATAGAAATGATTATGCTAACAGCTGAAATGATGTGAGTATTGCTAACTCATGAAGTTGAAAACACTTTAGGAACTATTAGATATTACAACAAGGAAGTTGCAGGTGAGAGTAGTTATATAATATGGAAAATCTATGTTGAGGGGACATAGTGATAAAAATATTTATGGATAGAAGAAAGAAAATATTGGCTGATAATCTGTTGGGTATATGTTATATTCTTTGCATGTGTGTGTGTGTGGGAGCATCAGATTCGACAATTGCGTCTGACGTTCCCTCTAGTAGTGCTATTTGTGTCGTGTGTTCTGGGTGCTTCCTAGGGGGGTCCCGGGTGGGGGGCAGGTATTCTCCCCCCTAGTTACATGCAGCATTTGGGGCAATGCCCCAAAATATTTTTTTTGGGTAGTTTTTGATATTTTTAGCGGTTTTCTAAATTAATCCCAGAATAAGGGATTAGGGTTTTGGTATCTATGGAATACCTAAAAACATTGTATATATTGTATGGTGAATGGTGAAATTTGATATAATGAATATAAGAAAGGTTCTCCCCGATTGAGGGTTTCTGGTATAAATCTATGTGTACTATGTGAATGAACGATTGATTAATTTATGTTTTTCTTAAGATTCTATATGCATTACTTTACTTCACGGGTTTAAAAATTATATGTGGTAGAAGAGCTCGTTTTTGGCTTCAGAGCAACGCCTTTGTTGTTGAGGGTTTGACTCCATCTTGATAGATCAAGTTTATCTTGGGCCTGTGATAAACCTGGGTTTAGTGGGAGCTTTTGCAGTGGTGGTTTGAGTGCAGAAAGAGGAATGGCAAGTTGTTCTAGAATCGAGATAGAGAATTTCAATGGAAAAAACTTTGGGCTATGGAAGTTGAAGATGGAGGACCTTCTTCTAGATAGAGAACAATGGATCACTGTGGATCCTGGTACACAGCCTACTGGTACACCGTCTACTAGCACACAAGCTACTAATACACAACCTACTAGTACACAAACTACCAGTACACCACCTACTGGTATGTCGAAGGAATATTGGGAGAAGTTGGACAGAAGAGCAAGGAGTACTATTCAACTCTGCCTGGAAGATTCGTTGTTGTTGAATGTCTCAGGAGAATATACAACCAAGGAACTATGGGATAAGTTGGGGAATTTGTATCAATCAAAGTCCCTGGTAAACAAGTTGTTTCTTCGAAAGAAGTTGTATCATATTAGGATGGAAGATGGATATTCTATGACAGAACATCTAAATGCCTTTAATACTCTGGTAATTCAACTTGTCTCTGTTAATATTATGATTGCAGAAGAAGATAAGTGTATTACTTTGTTATGTTCATTTCCAGACTCTTGGGATAATCTGGTTGTAGCAATAGGCAGTACCACTCAATCTACATTGAAGTGTGAGGATATAGTTGCATCCTTTTTATCNGTCGTACCCAAGACAGGAATCCTGGTAAGTCTTTGGGGGGGGGGGAGATCTAAATCTACAGGTAGATCTAAGTCTCTGGGAAAATATTTAAGGAAATGCTGGAAGTGTGGTAAAAGAGGGAATTATAAGAAAGATTGCAAGTCTAAGAAGGTTGAAAAACCAAAGGGATCTTATAGTACCTCTTCCACAGATGTGAAAACCTCCACTGAAGAAGGAGGTGATGTTTACCTRGCATCTACAAGTACACATGCTGACYGTGATGTATAGTTGATCGACTCAGGTGCATCATACCATATGACTCCTCAYAGGGAGTGGTTMTCTGAATATGAAAAATATGATGGTGGTGATGTATTCCTAGGAGATGACTCGACAACAAAAATATTGGGACGTGGAAGGGTTAAGTTGCTACTAAAAGATGGAAGGATTAGAACTCTCCCTAGGGTTTTGCACATTCCAAAACTTGTCAGGAGCCTAATATCTGTAAGCAAGTTGGATGATGCAGGAGTGGATACTGTATTTGGAAAGAACACTTGCAAGATGGTACGAGGGGCAATGGTGTTGAGGGGAGTTTGGTGTGGAACTCTATACAAGTTGTTGGGAAGCACTTATACTAATGGGTGTAACAGTTCTTTTGGGCCCGAGATATGATCACTTTCATAAAGGTTATTATACACTTTTGCCACATGTACATATGTGTTTTTCATACTTTAAAGGAGCTTTTTGAAGAATTTCATGATAAAATGGTATGATTTCCATAAGGTACGTGTAATTCATGTTTAATGATTGAATCAAGTATAATTCATCATGTTTTATGATTTATAAGAGTTAATTCACATTTTTTGGTGTTACGGGGAAAAAATGAACTACGTTTCTAGTTCTGGCACTTGATCTGACACTCGTTCTGGCACTCGATCCAACACTCTGTCCAGGACTGTGTATTGCACAAAAACGCAAGGTGACTTGGTGATTAAGGTATTGGTGGCTAGTGACGGGAAAATCGGGCACGTGGGTTTTGTTTATCCTTGACCCCTCCAGCTACTGAGCTCCAAACAACTCAGTTTCAGTTGTCCAAAGAGATTTATTATTGGTTCGCTCTATTTTATCTGTTAGGGCATCATTTATTGTAATTTGCCGAAATTAGAAGTGGTTCGACCGTCCTATAGTCGACCACTTGGTATGTAAGCTTATAAATACTACTAGGATGGTCAGACGATTGTTAAGTAGCATAAGAAAGTAGAAGAACCATTCTATCAGAGACAAACTCGTTTTTCTCTATTTTTGATATTTTACATTGCCAAAATTATTCCAGAACTACGTTTTCAAGTTTTAATGGTGAATTCATCTTGTTAAGCTCGTGGTGTGATTTTAAAGAGTGACCACAACTTGTTGGGGGGGCCACCAATAGTCTGGTAATTGTCTTCATGTTTATTTATACATTTCTTAATTTAATTGCTCTTTTTTTATTTTTTGTACATGCATGTTTTTATTGTGCTAACTAGTTTGTTGTAGCTTAGTTGTTTTGATTCTCTTTTGCAAGTTAAGATGATGAGATGTGTTAGCATGCATTGATCTCATAGATTAGGAACAGACTTGCAAGTCTCTATACTAACCCCATGTGCATTTATATGTTAGATCATGATTGATTTATGTTTTTATAGTCTAGCTTAAAACATAGTTTAATTAGAATAGAACATAGTTTAATTTGGGTTTTCTTTGATAGGAATTTGATGGATGGATAGAGTTAATTCCAGTTTTTAGTTATGGCTTGCTTACTTCAGTTTTATATAGATTTCATTTAATTAGTTGTTGGTTAATATAGATTGTTAATTTACTTTTTAATATCATATTTTAATTTTTGTTTTTAATTATTTCCTTATTGCAGTTTGAATGGTTAAAGTAGACATAACATAGTTTTGTTTTACACAATTTCCTTTCCTAGAATTAAAATGAAATTAAATTTCATAGTTAAATAATGATGATCTTGTTATGTTGTTGATGGTTTAAACATGAATATACAGGGTATTTAACATTATTTTTTTCATGGTTAAATTCTCACTGGATTGTTTAATCCATACCTTTCATTTTGCCATTGAGATTAGTATTGAGCTTATACCATTGGAATTGTCCTTTGTTGTCAAGTTCCATCGAGATATTATCCGACACTGAAGACATTCACACAACCACCATCATTATATTTGAATTGTCATAAGTTAAAGAGTAGTTTTCCTGCTTTCATAGATATAGTTTCTTGCTTTCATAGCTTAGAAAATAGTTTATTGTTGTTGTAGGATAGATAGACTTTGTTTTGATAGATTAGATAGTAGTTTTCTTATCATAGATTAAGAATTAGTTGTTAGTCTTTCTTGCTTTCAATAGAATAGATTTTCTTTCATGCATTGCATTGAGCATGTAGTCCAGTTGCCTCTTAGATTTCCTTTCATGCATTAGAAATAGTTTTTCATTAAGCATTTAGCCCACTTGCCTCTTAGGCTAGATAATTGTTCAATGAGAAGTTTTACTTTGATTGCTTGTAGTAGTTAGTTGCCTTTGCTTACTCGTCTTTTTCTTTAGTAGGTTAGTTAGGTGCCTTTGCTTGCTTGTCTATTTTCTTTAATAGGTTAGATAGGTGTCTTTGCTTACTTGTTTATTTATTTGCTTTCAGAGGGTAGTTTCTCATTGAATATAGGTTGGCAAGTTAAAATAGTTTTCTTTTGTCATTTGCTTATTATGCTTAGATAGTTTTCCTTTTCTTATTGTTGAACTAGTTTTCTTTACATAGGGTTTTACTTTCTTTCTTAGGAACTATCCATCGATCCTTGGCCCAAAAGTACTTAGGTTACTTAGCTTCAATTTGCTTAGTAGGGTTTGTTCATTAGATAGTTTTTCTTGAGTAGATTAGCCTTAGATAGCTACCTTCATTAGTTAAATTATACTTATACTAGAGTTATACCTTTGGCATACATTTTTATACAACTCTAAGTTTACTTACCCTGGGTTGACAATTTAATTGAGGGTTTTTACTATGTTGTTAGTGCATATACAACACCCATCATTTTTTGGCATTGTTGTCGGGGAGTTGTCTCAAGGTAAGAAGTAGTTAGGAATTAGATTATTTCTAGACCTTAGCATTAGTTTGGTGGTGGGGGAACTTTAAGACGAGGTAAGAACCTGCGCATCTGCTATAGTCAGTTCCCCCAAATCCAATGGTAGTTTTTCTTTTTGATTTTATTTTTCATGAATAGACCTAGTAATCAAATGGTATCTTTTTATTTTTGTTTTTTCTTTCTTTCATGAATAGGCCTAGAGACCCACAAGGTAGATATATTAAATCAAACTCAGACCTTTCAACCAAGTTTCCTTCTGATATCTTTGGGGGAAGGAACATATTTCTTATAAAATCCGTAGACCGATCCAGAAAAATAGAAGCTAGCTCAACTCAAAGAGATAAAATAGTCTCTGAAGGGACTAATACAGAGAGCACTATAGAACAAGAAATTGAAGCATCAATCATATTAATATAGGAGGCAATACCACTTGAGTCTTCCACAGAACCAAACAATACAACCTTTGCTTTTACACCACCACCAGGGGACCCTAATTTTAAGGACATCATAGACCCTGAACAGGTGAATCTTTTGTTTGGTATTTCAACCAATGTAATCATCTCTCAAATTGACACAGAAAATTTTGCACCAATAGTCTCAACTGGCTCGAGTAGAGTCCCAGATATCCAATCCATAGGAAGGCCTTTCCATCAAAGGGAAACCTTGTTTTCTTCAAAAGTAAAACTACCTAGGTATTCTCTTTTTGGAAGCCAAGCCAATATGGATGATCAGGAGGACCATAACAATGTAAGACATGGAGAGGAAGAAGGAACTGGAAACCAAACCGAAATTACCTTCGGGTTTTCAATTTTAGACACCACTCTGAATGTCAACATGAAGAATATTCCTCTCTCAGCACTGCCTACCTTTTATGGTAAAAACAGTGAAGATCTATACACCTTCCTATTTGAATTTGACATCTTGTGTAGGAGTTACAACTACATACAAGATGCCCAGAAATTAAAACTCTTTCCTGCCACCCTCAAAGACTCCGCACTAATATGGTTCATGGGGTTGGGAGAATCCAGTATTAGGTATTGGGAATCCATGAAAGACATATTTCTCAAGAAGTACCAAGACTAATGCAAGACCAAAGTGTCTCATAATGACATTTTTTAAATCCAACAATTAGAAGATGAGACCCTCGAATATTATATGGAAAGATTTGGTTATATCTCCCAGAATTCAAAATACCATGATCTCCTAGAGGATGCAATTATGGCTCTTTTTCTTAAGGGAATTTCAGAAAAATATTTAGAGATGCTTAACCTAATGGCATCAGGTGACATCTCTCATAAACCATTTGCTGAAATATGTGAAATGTGTAAATTACTCAAGGAGTAGAGCCAAAACAGGGAAGAATGTTCGGGACCCTTACAATAGAAGCTTAAAACCAGTTAGTTCATGTGGTATTACGAGAGTAGAGATATGGAACCTTTTAGAAAACTTTAAGATTGACATCTTAAGCACAATAGGTTCCCATTTGGATACCCTTAAACTCAAAAAGAAACAGGAGGAGGAAAATGCAGCAATGAGCATATATTGCCCAAGATGCAGGACGAAGCATTCCTCAAGGGAGTGCCCATTAGATAACAATTCAGTTTGTAGCTTCTGTAAAGAAGACCATGTGACTGAAAAATGCCCATCATTGCCTAGTTTATTAGCCATCTATAGGGGTGGAGATCCCGGGGAGTCTTCTTATGCACCTAGGAGGCCATGGCAACCTAGGAATCAACCCACATACCCAGATATATAGTCTCAAGTTCCACCCTATTATTAACAACAACAGTGGAACTCACTAGGTTGGAAAAACTGGTCTACTCAGTACCAACATCCTTGGATTCAAGGATGGAGAGGAGGACACAACCAAGGAAACCCTCAAGCTCCACCTATCCCTATGTCCAAACATCCTTATCCTCAATTCCCACTGAACACTCCACAACTTTTGCCAGGTTTTGTTCCACCACCTTTACCTCCTATCCCACAAAAACAACTGCTACAATTTCAAAATGCAAGCTCCCCGAGACCAACACTATTACCGACACAGCTAGTGTCAAACCCAAATAATAAGCCCCCTCAACCTCTTAACAATGTTGAGATTTGGCCTTCCTGACATGTGTTATTACTCCTATTCCATTATAGGAAATTCAACTAAGATCGAGAAAAGTTTTAGATAGGCAGAGACCTTTAGTAGTCATCCAGGAAGAAGAAGAAGAAGAAATCACCAAACAACCCATGGATGACACTAGGTGGGAAGATGTTATTATCCCGAAGAATCAAGAACCCAAGCTTCCCCAAAATGAACCATTACAAATTACGAAGGTCCCTCCTTATCCAGACCGATTGGTAATCGAGAAACCTACCACCCGACTGAAATTTAACATTTTGAATGAATTTAAAAATATTTGTGTCAAAATTCCCCTACTTCAAGCCATTAAAGACATTCCAATCTATAGTAAGGTAGTCAAATAATTGTGTATTAAGAAGCCAGGTAAGAAGCAGAAGGACCCCCCTATAATACATTTGGTAGGAGGACTCTCTAAGTACATATCAGAGCAGCCAAAGCTAGCAAAATATGGGAATCCAGGAAACCCTGTAGTGACCATAACCATTAATGAAGTCTCCATCGGAAACACTCTCATAGACCTAGGACAAACCATCAATGTTATGACTGCTACTACCTTGGAACAATTATAGTTACAACCTCTTCTTCGACCTACCCCAACCATTTTGGAATTAGCAGATAAAACTAGGGTTATACCTGAAGGAATTTTAGATGATATCATGGTTACTTTAGCCTCATGGGAGTATCCCGTAGATTTTCTTTTCATTCATTCAAAGGATATTTCCAAAGGCCACCCCGTTATTTTGGGAAGACCTTGGCTAGCCACAACCAATGCATTTATTGGTTGTAGAGAAGGAGAAATGACCATCTCAAATGGTCTCTCTATCCAAAAGCTCACCATTTACCCTCCATCTCAACCTATTAAGGATAATATATGGTGGCTTGAATTTCCATATGAGAACGAAGACTGGGAAGAACCCGTATTACCTAGTGACCATGCAAGGGCACTTCAGGAGCATACACCAGAAAATGTGCTAAACCATTTCATTTCTGCTATCACATATGTGGATTTTCCATAGTCTTTTCCCCAATTTGAGTACATGTTTGGGGAAGAATTTCAAGAACAATTAGACCCATCCATTTTTTCTTCAACATCTTTTATTTTCAAAATAGATGAGTCTTCCATGTCTTATACTATGCCCTACGAGATTAGTCCAATACAATTTTTACATATAAACTTTGGGCTAGATACAGACCAACAGAAACAGTTAGTAGATATCCTTAAAGAACAATCAAGAGCATTTTCCTGGGAATTCACTGACATGAAGGGTATACACCCTGACACATGCATCCATCATATATATACCCAGGGGGGAAGTAACACTTGTTAGGCAACCCCAGAGAAGGATGAACCCAACACTCAAATACATAGTCAAGGATGAAATCCAAAAGTTGTTAAATGTCGGATTTATATCCCATCTCCGACAGTAAGTGGGTATCCCCGCTTGTAGTGGTTCCAAATAAAGTGACCAGGAAATGGAGAATTTGTGTTGATTTTCAAGAACTCAACAAGGCCACTCTGAAAGACTACTTCCCTCTCCCTTTCATTGACCAGGTTCTATATACCTTTTCTGGAAATAAGTATTTTTACTTTCTAGATGGGTTCAGCAGGTACAACCAGATTCTTATAGAACCCAAGGACCAGGACAAGACTACCTTTACTTGTCCTTGGGGCACCTATTCCTATAGGGTCTCACGATTCAGACTGTGTAATTCTCCTGCCACATTTCAACGAGCAATATTAGGGATATTTACCGATCTTATTCATGATTGTGTGGAGGTCTACATGGATGACTTCACAGTCTATGGAAACACTTACCAGGAAGCCTTAGACAACTTAGAAAAAGTCCTCATCATATGCCAGGAAATGAACCTATCTCTAAGTCATGAAAAATGCAAAATGTTGTTAACTTAAGGAGTGGTTCTAGGACATCATGTTTCATCTGAAGGGATAAAAGTCGATCCTACAAAGATTGAGTTCATTGTTAGACTTCCACCCCCTAAGAATCAGAAATAGGCGAGAAGCTTTCTTTGACATGCTGGATATTACCGATGGTTTATTGAAAATTTTACAAAGATTGCTACACCTATGTTTGGATTATTAATAAAAAAATGTTGAATTTGTTTGGACTGAGCAGTGTCAAACTGCCTTTGAAACCATGAAAGCTAAGCTTTCTGTGGCACCAGTTCTTAGAGGGCCTAATTAGACTCTCCCATTTCATATATCCAATGATGCCTCCGACACCGCAATAGGAGGGGTATTAGGGAAGAAAGAAGACCAACAATCCTATGTCATTTATTTTGTAAGCAAGAACTTGTCTCCTATCGAGTTGAACTACATAGTCACCGAGAAAGAATTCTTGGCAGGTGTTCATGCTATTAACAAGTTTCGTCATTACATTACAGGTTATGAAGTATTTGTACATACCGATCATTCCGCCATTAGGTTCCTCATGAATAAACCTATAACTAATGGCCAAGTGACTAGGTGGTTCTTATTATTGCAAGAATTTAATATCACTGTGTTTGACCGACCTGGAAAGGATAATGTAGTAGTTGACTTTCTTTCCCGAATAAAAAATGAGGATGATGATATCCCTATAGATGATAGTTTCCCATATGAACACCTCTTTTCCCTTTCTGTCAATACCCCATGGTTTGCGGATATGGCAAACTATTTGGCCACTAGGAAGTTACCGTCTCATTTGTCACCTCATGAAAAGAGGAAAATTATTACACAAAGTGCTAATTACTCTTAGGTTGGGCATGATCTCTTTCGCACATGTCCTGATTTGATTATTCGTATAAGTGTACGAGAGGATGAGGTACCTGAAATACTACGAAGTTGTCATGATGGACCATGTGGTGGCCATTTTTTTGACAAACGTACAACATATAAGGTGTTACATTCGGGTTACTATTGACCTAGCATTTTCAAAGATGTTACCAAGTATGTGAGAAGTTGTGACAGTTGCAAAAGGATAGGAAGACTTATGTCATCTGAAAAAATTCCTTTGTGGGCCCAAGTTATTATAGAACCCTTCGCAAAATGGGCCCTCGACTTTGTAGGACCAATTTTACCCATGTCCCGTAGGAAGAACTATATTTTGGTTTGTACGGACTATGTCACCAAATAGGTAGAGGAAAAAGCCCTATTCAGGGCTACAGAGAAGTTTGTTGTCAAATTTATCTGTGAAGACATCTTTACCTACTTCGGTGTCCCTCGTGAAATTGTTACCAACCAAGGCACTCAATTTACTTCCAAGATGATGAAAGAGCTAACAGAGAAATATGGGATTAAACACCATAAATCTTCTCCATACCACCCACAAGCCAATGGTCAAGTAGAATCCACAAACAAAGTTCTGGAAGTCATCTTGACCAAGAATGTTTAGTTACATCACCGGGATTGGGCTGATAGGCTCCTAGATGCTTTGTGGGCATATCGGACTACCTAGAGAAATACCACTAGACATACCCCTTATGAGCTAGTGTACGGGAAACAAGTACTTTTACCTATAGAATTCCAAATAAGGACCTTCTATATTGCCACAGAATTAGGATTGAACCTAGATGAGGCTCAAAAGCAATGGGCCCTACAACTAAATGAGTTGGAGGAAATCAGACAAGATGCCATCCAATGGACGATATTAGTCCAAAACTAGAGGAGCAAGTGGCATGACAAGTTTATTAAGAAGAAGCACTTCCAGCCTAGTGATTGGGCCCTGTTGTTTGATTCCCGATTTAAAACCTTCAAAGGAAAAATCACCACCCGATGGTTGGGTCCTTACGAGGTAGACACTGTATATGAAAATGGAGTTGTAAAAATTAAAACAATTGACGATGGAAAAGTCTCCTTTGTGGTAAATGGACACCGACTTAAATTTTATCATAAGCCCATTTCCAGAGAAGATTTTCTACAGGTCATGTCAACTGAAAAGGCATTGGCCTTAGTAGATGGGGAATTCACCCCTTGTTCTTGAAATTTTTTCTGAATTTCCTACTGTATATATGTAAATATTTTTTTCATTTTGTTAATAAGGCAATTCTAGATATTTCTGTAAGTATTTATTTCACCGGGAGTACACAGTTTCAAGGATATTTCTTTAAAACATTGTTATACTTGAATTGTGTGTCTGTTAAAGCATCAAATGAATATTGACTTACTGTAATTAGCCATATTTTTGCAAAATTATCATTTTTTAGGCATTCTAAAGCAGTGTCTCTTGAAACTCTTCACCAATGTATAAGGAAGTGATACTATAACTATCAAGCCTAGAGGTCTCTCGTACATTTTTTCCAAGAAACCTAAGTAATTGAGTCAAGTGTCTTTATCAAAGAGTAACACGGAGGTCTAATTAGTAGTTATTCATGGAAATATCATAATAACTACAAAGGAAGAAAGTAAGTTGAGCTCAGAGATACCTTTCTGTTCTTTCTCAATGGTACCATCCACTACACACTAAATAGCTTGATTATATCATATCTTTAGATAGTCCACGCCCACTTAAGTACCCCTTACATCAGGACAATCACTAATAATATAATGGAAAGTCATCCTCTAACATAAATACCATCCCAATTAAAATAAAAAGAAAGAAAAAGTTGTTTCAGAGCTGTTCCCCCATCTTCTTGCATAGGCAATCTTATACTAAAATTTTAAAATATGGAGGGCCAGTCTTTGAGGGTTTAAGAGGCTAACCTGCCAGGATACTGAAATATAGGTTTTCTGGAAATAGGTATCGTCCTGTGGTATGACTAGGTAAACCCATCGTAGTACTGAACAGGCTTGCTGGCAGCGAGGCATTCTACCTAGCGAGGATGGTAATCTGACAAAAATAAATAATAAATATAAACTTGTCCTGATGTACGTCATTACTTGCAGACAAAGCTGACATGAAGTATGTGTGGTTAAGATACGATTAATGAATCTCATAAACTTTCCATTGGGAAATAACTCTAAGACTATCTTGAAACTCTCTTTCCTATCTCTTCTTATCTATACATAGGATCTCTTATCCTATAGGTTGGGCCATCTTCTAACTGTCTCGTCAGACCAAGCTGTGAAATTTTATCTTTAGACTTGACATACTATAAATCTTTTGCTATTGGGGGATACTGACTAGTTTCCTATACTTTTGATTGTGAGGGTTCACAATACTTAGGTGTGGGGGAGGGGTTCATGAGATGACAAATGATCATTGCCTAGAGAAGTATATCTTTGCAAGAATTTTTGTATTATTTCTATGATACAGGTTATTACAATGATAGTCATGTTATTTTTTGAAATGATTAACTCCTGTGTGCTATAAATTACTGAACACATACTTAACAAACCACTCTTTATCGGTTTATCGTTTCATTACAAACTGCATATTGTAGGTTTGACAATACATGTTTTATGCTTTCTATAACCCGCTCATTGTAGGTTTTTGACATTATATGTCATATGCAAGAAGATTGAGTGAGCATAGAGCATCTTTCCTTTGCTCATTAACTAATGTGACTGTCAAAAACACTTTAAAGTTGAAGGCTATCCATTATAAGAGGTGAAAATGCACTTAACACAGAGGTATGGGATGCAGTACCGTATGAGGTACCGGATGAAGTGTCGTATGAGGTGTTGAATGAGGTGCCATGTGAATTACACACAAGTAACTGTCCTAGATTCCAGGTAACCATAATTCACTTACATTCAGTTAAATTGGTTGTAGGCATTGATTAAAAGATGCTTGATATGTTTATGATCAAATGTCCAAGTCAAAAGACTTGGACATTGATCTAAATACACACCATTACATCACCCAAAATCTTTCCATCGAATTCAAATTTCCCAGACATGATAGCTCGCGCACACATGTGTGCAACATATTCCACCTTAAGTGCATCCAAAATCAGGCTAGGCACTCTATTCTCTCATTTTCCCTTGTTATTTTCTATCCTCTGCGTTAAGAAATCACACCCAACCTCTGCCAGCTCGTCCTCTATTCAAAACGCATTCGTCTTGTGATAAATCTGTGTCATTGCTTGGCTCTATTTCTCCCTTGCTTGGTGAATTCCACCTCTGTTACAATGCCCAAGATATACGAACCCTCCTCCTATGCAGACTTGTTTCCCGTTCCTGAATTTGAATAGTGCAGAGAGGTGTTTTTGCGCGTTGGCTGGGGGCCATTTATGTCTAGCTTGCAGGGCCACGATGACAACCTCTCTATGCAATTTACAGTTGGGTTTGATGGTAATAAAACACGTGTAGGATCTCTTACCTTTGAAGTCACTAGAGAGTCTGTTGATTCTGCAACAAAGCTCCCAAGAATGGGAGATAGATGGTTCAAAAACCATCAATTTCCGCGCTCAAGTTACAACAGGGTGTTTAAGCCCGAATTCGAGAGAATTTCAGGAGAAAGGGGTATGCTAAGGAGTGGATAAAATAATAATTGGTAAATCACCTCATCGTCATCACAAGGTCAATTACATGTGAAGGTAGATACTCTACTTTCAAAGCTTGTCATTTTAGATTGTTGCCTCATTTTGTGTTCAACAAACCCTTGAACTTCCCCTTCTATTTTTCGCAAAATCTTGGAGAAGATGTCCTCTCAAGTGAGGAAAAATGTGACTAATCCCCACAACAGTCTCTTCCACCATGTCTTGATCAAGCTCCTTGTTCTAGCCGAGTTAGAGAAACAGGGGAAAAATTGGGATGCCTTTATCTACCAATTTGCAAACCCTCACTTGACATTTAAGACCGACAAAAAGCCACTTAGCCTAAAAACTATCTCTCCATCCAAGCCTTGCTCTCCAAGAACTCCAAAATCCCTTGCACAAAACCTCTCTTTGCCAGAAAAAGACCAAGAGAAAATACCAAGAGCAAAGACCAAAAGAAGCCTATTGTTGACCCCCCAATGCCTTCATTCTCTCTTGATCCTACACCTAAAAATATCCAATAAGTAATGCAGCAAGACTTTCCCATCATTCCCGAAAGCAAGAGGGGAGCCAATCAATTTGGTAAGGGACCCTTTCGGAAGATTACCCGGAACATAAGAACCAATCCTTATGCAAAACCTCCACCTGCTTCGGATCCCATCCAAGTTTCCTCCAACCTTGAGAGCCCTCATAAGAAACCTAGGGAAGTCTCTACGGATGGATTAGAGCCACTAAGGAAAACAAAATCAGAACCTACCTCACCTTACCGATCTTCCATCACTCCTACTTCACCCATGCCAAATCTGGATCCTAAAACTGATAGATTGTCCACATCCCTCAAAGGATCGAAGCCTTCCTTAGAGATCATCGATTATGTCCCAACCATAGAGCAGCTACAAAAAGAAAACCATCAGCTTCTCCAACAATTGGAAGAGAGGAAGATAGTAGATGTACACCTTCATCATGACAATGTAGTCCTTTAGGCAAAGGTCAACTCCCTTCAGCGGTTGGTTGATGAAATGACTAAATCTAACCGCAGCCTCAAAGCACAATTAAAGCAACACCAGAGGCACAAGGCTAAGTCTACACAGCAAGAAGGAGAGGCTTCCAAAGATGATACTCCTCAGCAATCCTAGTCATGAGGGGTATCTTCTTTTTGTTTGCAGTGGGACCTGCAAAATCGTAAGTGTGGGGGTAATGTTGGGCCCGAGATATGATAACTTTCATGACGGTTATTATACATTTTTGTCACATGTACATATGTGTTTTTCATACTTTAAAGGAGCTTTTTGAAGAACTTCATGATAAAATGGTATGATCGCCATAAGGTACATGTAATTCATGTTTAATGATTGAATCAAGTATAATTCATCATGTTTTATGATTTATGAGAGCTAATTCACGTTTTTTGGTGTTACGGGGCAAAATCGCACTACGTTTATAGTTCCGACACTTGATCCAACACTTTGTCTAGCACTGCGTATTGCAAAAAAATGTAGGGTGACTTGGCGGTTAAGGTATTGGCGGCCAGTGACGGGAAAATCGGGGATGTGGGTTTTTTGTATACTTCCCCCCTTTAGCTACTGAGTCCTAGACAACTCAGTTTCAGTTGTCCAAAGAAGGTGATTATTGGCTTGCTTCATTTTATCTGTTAGGGCATCATTGATTGCAATTTGCCGAAATTAGAAGTGGTTCGACCCTCCTGTGGTTGACCACTTGGTCTGTAAGCTTATAAATACTACTAGGATGGTCAGATGATTGTTAAGTAGCATAAGAAAGTAGAAGAACCATTGTATTGGAAACACACTCATTTTTCTCTGTTTTTGATATTTTACATTGCCAGAATTATGCCATAACTGTGTTTTCAAGTTTTAATGGTGAATTCATCTTGTTAAGCTCGTGGTGTGATTTTTGAGAGTGACCATGACTTGTTGGGGGGCCCACCAGCAGTCTGGTAACTGTCTTCATGTTTATTTATGCATTTCTTAATTTAATTGCTCTTTTTATTTTATGTACATGCATGTTTTTATTGTGCTAACTAGTTTGTTGTAGCTTAGTTGTTTTGATTCTCTTTTGCAGGTTAGGATGATGAGATCTGTTAGCATGCATTGATCTCGTAGATTAGGAACAAACTTGCAAGTATCTATACTAACCCCATGTGCATTTAGATGTTAGATCATGCTTGATTTATGTTTTTATAGTCTATCTTAAAACAAAGTTTAATTAGAATAGAATAGAGTTTAATTTGGGTTTTTTTTGACAGGGATTTGATGGATGGATAGAGTTAATTCCAGTTTTTAGTTATAGATTGCTTACTTCAATTTTATATAGATTTCATTTAATTAATTGTTGGTTAATATAGATTGTTAATTTACTTTTTAATATCATAGTTTAATTTATGTTTTTAATTATTTTCTTATTGCAGTTTGAATGGTTAGAGTAGACATAGCATAGTTTTGTTTTACGCAATTTACTTTCCTAGAATTAAAATGCAATTAAATTTCTTAGTTAAATAATGATGATCTCGTTATGTTTTTGATGGTTTATACATGAATATGTAGGGTATTTAACATTATTTGTGTCATGGCTAAAATCTCACTCGATTGTTTAATCCATACCTTTCATTTTGACATTGAGATTAGTATTGATCTTATACCATTGGAATTGTCCTTTGTTGTCAAGTGCCATCGATATATTATCTGAAACTGAAGACATTCACACAACCACTGACATTATATTTGAATTTTCATAGGTTAAAGAGTAGTTTTACTGCTTTCATAGATATAGTTTCTTGCTTTCATAGCTTAGAAAATAGTTTTATTGTTGTTGTAGGATAGATAGACTTTTATTTGATAGATTAGATAGTAGTTTTCTTGTCATATATTAAGAATTAGTTGTTAGTCTTTCTTGCTTTCAATAGAATATATTTCATTTCATGCATTGCATTGGGCATTTAGTCCAGTTGCCTATTAGATTTCCTTTCATGCATTAGAAATAGTTTTTCATTAAGCATTTAGTCCACTTGCCTCTTAGGCTAGATAGTAGTTCAATGAGAAGTTTTAATTTGATTGCTTGCAGTAGTTAGTTGCCTTTGCTTACTCGTCTTTTTCTTTAGTAGGTTAGTTAGGTGCCTTTTCTTGCTTGTATATTTTCTTTAATAGGTTAGATAGGTGTCTTTGCTTACTTGTTTATTTATTTGCTTTAATAGGGTAGTTTCTCATCGAATGTAGGTTGGAAAGTTAAAATAGTTTGCTTTTGTCATTTGCTTATTATGCTTAGATAGTTTGCCTTTGCTTATTGTTGAACTAGTTTGCTTTACATAGGGTTTTACTTGCTTTCTTAAAAACTATCCATCGAACCTTGGCCCAAAAGTACTTAGGTTACTTAGTTTCAATTTGCTTAGTAGGTTTTGTTCATTAGATAGTTTTTATTGAGTATATTAGCCTTATATAGCTACCTTCATTAGTTAAATTATACTCCTACAAGTCTTCTACCTTTGGCATATATTTTTCTACAACTAAGTTTACTTACCCCAGGTTGACAATTTAATTGAGGGTTGTTACTATGTTTTTAGTGCATATACAACACCCATCAAGTTCTCTTGTCTTTGATCAGACAAATAAAGAAGACAAGGCCAATACCATCCCTGAAAAGAAGACCATGTTGTGGCATCAAAGACTGGGGTATATTGGAGAAAAGGGCCTTCGAACACTACACGGTAAAGGTATGGTCGAAGGTATGTCTAATTGCACTCTGGATTTTGATTTCTGTGAACATTGCATATATGGTAAACAGAATCGAATAATATTCCCATCTGGTGCTATAAGAGCAAAGGGGATCTTAGAATTGATACACAGTGATGTGTTTGGACCTGTGTCTGTTCCATCACTAGGTAAGTCTATGTATTATGTTTCATTCATAGATGATTTCTCCAGGTACACATGGATTTATTTTCTTAGAAAGAAATCTGAGGTATTTGATAAATTTAAAGAATTTAAGGCTTTGGTATAAAATCAGACAGAGAAGAAAATATAGGTATTGAGAACAAATAATGGTGGAGAATTTTGCGGAAATGAATTTGAAGAATTCTGTAAAAAGTGTGGTATAGCAAGGCAGAAGACTGCTCCATACACTCCTCAACAGAATGGAGTTGCAGAAAGAATGAACATAACACTGATGGAAAAAGAAAGGAGAATGCCTAGCGGTGTTGAGTTAGAACAAGAATTCTGGGTAGAGGTAGTGGGTACAACATGTTACCTGGTCAATCGATCACCTTCATCAACGTTGGATGATAAAAATCCACACGAGGTATGGAATGAAAAGAAACCCTCTCTTCAACATCTTAGAGTGTTTGGTTGTGATGCTTATGTACATGTTCCAAAGGAAAATAGGAGTAAGCTGGATAAAAAAAGTTGAAAAGTGTATTTGTATTGGTTATAAAGATGGTGTGAAAGGTTATAAGATTTGGAACCCAGAAACTAAGAAGATTGTTTGTAGTTGGGATGTTGTTCTTAGAGAGGTAAAAGACGTGTCCAAACAAGAATTCCTACCAAGGCAAGACGAACTTGAAAAAATAGAGCTAGAGTTGGATGATGCAAAATCTGAATCATCTGAAGAAGAGGAAGCATAAGAATAAGAAGAACCTCATACCCCAGTATTGAGAATATCAGTGAGAGATAAAAGGAAACTAAAAAGGTATAGTCCACCTAATTCCCATTCGAATTTTTCTTTATCTATTACTAATGATGATCCCAAAACTATCAGGGAAGCAGTGAATTCAGAGAATAGTAAACTTTAGAAGAAGGCCATGGTTGAAGAAATGGATGCCTTGGGTAAGAATGAGGCATGGGATATATTTGAGTTGCCAGCTTGAAGAAAACACGTTGGTAGAAAATGGTTGTTTAAGAATAATTTTAATGCAGAAGGAAAAGTGGAGAAATACAAAGCTCGACTAGTAGCAAAAGGTTATTCCCAGGTAGAGGGAATTGACTTTGGTGAGATTTTTTCTCTTGTTGCTAAGTTAACTTCTATTAGATTTTTTTTTATCTATTGTTGTTGCTTTTGATCTTGAAGTGGAACAGATGGATGTGAAGACAACATTCCTACATGGGGATATGGAAGAAGAAATATACATGAAGTAGCCAGAAGACTTTGTAGTGAAGGGAAATAAATAGTTGGTCTATAAGCTAAAAAAGTCACTATATGGTCTAAAGAAATCACCTAGGATGTGGTACCAAAAGTTTGACACATACATCCTTGGATTGGGATTTGTGAGAAGCAGGGTTGATCACTGTGTATATTCCAAGAAGGTTGGTAATCACTTCATTTATGTATTGTTGTATGTTGATGACATGTTGTTGGTAGGAAATAGCATGGATGTTATCAAGGAGGTGAAATCACAACTATCCTCCAAATTTGACATGAAGGATCTTGGTGCTACTAACTTCATTCTGGGAATGGAAATTAAAATAGATTTTGCTAACAGGAAACTCTTGTTGAATCAGAGAAAATATGTTGAGATGATATTGCAGAGGTTTAATATGCATGGAAGTAAACCAGTCAAGGTTCCTATTCCTATAGCTGTAAATTTATCTTCAGATCAATGTCCCAAGACACATGAAGAAGAAGAGGACATGTGCCATGTTCTGTATGCCAGTGCAGTTGGCAGTTTGATGTATGCAATGGTTTGTACTAGACCGGGCATTGCACATGCAGTGGGAGTTTTGAGTAGGTATATGTCAAAACCAGGGAAGGAGCATTGGACAATAGTAAAGAGGGTCTTCAGGTATTTGCATGGAACTACCAATTATGGATTGTGCTACCAAGGAAGACCAGGATTGGACAGAGTGGTGGACATACATGGCTTTGTTGATGCAGACTGGGTTGGAGATCTGAATCGTAGAAGATCTACAAGTGGGTATGTGTTTAACCTATTTGGAGGAGAAATCAATTGGATGAGCAAAAGACAGGTTGTAGTGGCACTCTCAACTATAGAAGTTGAATACATGGCAGCCACTCATGCAAGCAAGGAAGCAGTATGGTTACAAAGATTATGTTCAGGTATTGGGTTGGTACAAAAAGAAGTGAGATTAGATTGTGACAGCCATAGTGAAATATTCCTGGAAAATAGCCCAGCTTATCATTCAAAGACAAAGCAGATTGATGTTCAGTATCACATTGTGAGATACATGGTTGAGGAAAAGAAGGTGTTGTTGGAAAAGGTTGACACTTTGAAGAATGTTGCAGATTTATTGACAAAGTCTATTAGCATAGAAAAGTTCTCCTCGTGTAGAGTAACAATGGGCATTGTTGCCCTATATTGTTGATTATATAACCCTGTGGACCCCTGGATGCAAGGAAAACAACAAGTGGGAGAATGTTGGGTATATGTTATATTCTTTTCATGTGTGTGTGGGTGTGTCAAGTTCGACAACTGCATCTGACGATCCCTCTAGTAGTGATCTTTGTGTCGTGTGCGTCGGGAGCTTCCTAGGGGGGTCCCTGGGGGGCAGGTATTGCCCCCCTGGTTACACACAACATTCAACAATGGGTGGTATCCCAGGGCAGCACCCCAATTTTTTTTTTGGGGGTGGTTTTTGCTATTTTTAGTGGTTTTCTAAATTAATCCTGGAATAAGGGATTAGGGTTTTGGTATCTACAAAATACCTAAAAGCATTGTATATATTGTATGGTGAATGGTGAAATTCGATATAATGAATATAAGAAAGGTTTTCACCATACATGTGTATGTGATGACGAGTTCATTCCAATTGATAGTTGGATTAATAGAATTGATTGAATTGTAGTTGTAAACAATTATAAGATCACTTTGTGATTTTGTTTTGAATTGTTACCATGAAAAAAAATATATAACTTGTACATGAGATATTGACAATTTGTTTGGTTGAGGAATGTTGAAATTGCAGGAAGAAAGGGCCTTGGATACATTAGTGTTGTAAGCCCATAAACAAGACCAATGCCTGTTTCTGCAAGAGCCAAATTATTACGAGCAGAAGCTCATGTCCGGAAATTTTATTTTTCCTATATAAAACAGTTTTGGGAATTATAATTTAATAATTATCGACAAATTGTTTTGGCTAAATGTAAATTGAAGAATTACAGGTAGGATGGTTTTGGATATGGAGGGGATGTACAACCATATGGAATACTGATATCTACAGCTATAGAAGCCAAACATTTTGAGCAGAAAATTCATGCATGGGAATTTTATTTTCCTGTATAAAATCAATTTCAGAAATTAATAATTACAAATTGTATGTTATGCTAATAGTTTGTGTGGTCGAATGAAAGGTTAATAAAATTGCAGGTAAAATGGTCTTGGATATGGTAGGGATGTAATCCCATAAGGAAGACTAATATCTACAATTGTAGATCCAGACATTATGAGTAGAAAGATCATGCTTGGAAAATTTTGTTTTCCTATATAAAATATATTTGAGATTTATGATTGAAAATGGTTATAATGATATCTCATGATGATTGTATGTGTATAATACAAATGAGATGTTGGATATGCTAGTTGGAAATCTTGAAAAAGGCTATTGTTGTGACATGAGAACCCTGTGTTCCTAGAAATCATCTCGTGCAAGAAATCCTTGGTCAAGAAAGATGGATCGCCTGAGGGATTGTATAATAGAGAAGGGGATGCCTGATCTTGGTTCGGGAAGGTGAGTGACCATGAGGAAGAGGAGAATTTGATAGTTCTTGTAAAATATTGATTGGGATCATGCACACAATGGATATGTCAAGGAAAACAATGAGCCAAGTTAATGAAACCACCATATGGATGCAAATCCATCAACCACACAGATAAGTATTGTATTGGATTATGAAAATTTACTCTTAGATTATGAACAAAAATAAAAAAATTATGCACAAATTAATAATTGACATGCTCATTGATTTGAAATGTTGTAGGAAAATGATGAATGTTGAGGATCTAGAAAAGTAATAGACTATGAGAGAAAACAAGAAGGTGATGTTGGAGTAGTTGAATGAAAAAGGCATGGAATCAAGAAAGTGCAATAGACTTGTTGCAGTTGGAGTTCCAGAAGCCGCAACTCTGAAACTTTTTGGTCGAGTGCACTGGGGCTCTGGAGAGAAGTGGAACAACCTGAGGGAATACATGGAAGAGAAAGGGGTTCTTTTATTTGGGTTGTGCAGGGATGAGAGGGAAGGAGATCTTGTTGGTTGGAACTGCTGCCAGAAATATAAATTTTGAGGATCATTATACATGTTTGGGGTCAGAATGCCTATGTATACATGTTTAATTTTAGGCCAAAGTGGCTATGTATATAAGGTTGGGTTGGATTTCCTGTGTGGATTAAGGCCATAGGGCCTAGATTTGTAATGTTAATAACATTGGAATGGTGTTGTGCATTGAGGACAGTACCAAAATAAGGGGAGGGGGATGTAACATCTCGGATTTAACCCTTATGAAATAAGAATGTATTATGTAATTATGACTTAGGTTGGTGAGCCAGTAAAGTTGAAAAGGGGCCAGAGTGCCTAGGAAATGTAATACTTCATATAAATTAATAAAATACATTGTTGGTTGCAAGACAAACAAGGATAAAAGAGATAGAGGGATATGATTCCATGAGAGAGGGGGCTTGAGGGGCTAAGTATTTTAAATATTATTTTATTTACCCATAATTGATTTTATGGAGAAAAGGGGTTACATGAGATTCTTTGGAGGGAGTCCATGTGGCTCTTGTCTTCATGTAATTATATAAACATCCCTTGAGGGTTGTTCTGGGTTCTTATTCTCTCTGGTTCTTGTTCTTGTTCTTCCCCTTCCTTTTTCCTCACTGATTCTAGTTATTTCATGTGCTCTTGGGATGAGCATGGAAACAAATGGCTGGAAGAGGAGAGCTATTGCTAAATGGTTGTAATATAATTTACTGATCATTCCAGGAGGGAATGGATGCCTGGGTGCATGAGCATTATGGTAGCTCAGATAGAAATTTCCACCGTTGAGAATCCTTGGAGTTCCAGTAGGGATATTTCCTGACCAGTAGCACTAGATCCCTAGAGATAAGTGGGACAGACTAAGGGACTACATGGAAGAGAAAGGTGTTCATTTCTTTGGGTTGTGTGGCATGAGGGGGAAAGAGAGATGGGAATTTGGATTTGTTGTGTGGTTGGGAAACCTGAGAGCTAGCTATCCAATTGTTGTGTGTTTTAGATTTGTCCTACGACCCATCCTTGTGGATTCATAGCCCTRGCTTGGGGGTGACCCGTTGTTCAGAGTAAAAGAACAATATTTTCTATGGTTGGGAGGAATGTCCTTGGTCTGCATCCAGTTGGTGGATGTTTACTTGCAAAGATAAGTGTTCTCTGTGTTTTTYGTATAATGTTTAATTCCACTRTGTATTTAATTAACTATGAGATATGTATTTTTAATGTGCATGTCTATTGGTTATTTGTTGTGCATGGCATGTGGTTTACTGTTGTGCATGGAAAGTGGTTTAATGGTTTCTTTTTAGGGCTTKCCACAGTAGAAAATGYCATTTAATAGATCACAACAAMATGTGTATTCCTCGGATAGACCTTTCCAATGGTCTATCATGTGCCTAAAACARRGATCGTATGCAAAATTTACGACCCCRAGAAGTTGATGTATGAACTTACCCAAACAGGGCCCACATGACTTTTGGTGCTTCATCTCCTAAGGTTACGTTTTTGGATGTATAGGGTTTTTGACATTCCTTTTTATTGTAAAAAGGCCTTTAGAGCCTCATTGTAATGATCTTCTTGTGAATGTGCATAGTCGTCACATCTCTTCTTAGAGATAATCCGCCACCATTCCAACAAGCTTGTTTTCCGTTGCATTTTACAATTTCATCTTATTTCCTTATTGAATAGAAAACCAATTATACTGTATCTCTCTTATTTTGTGTTAAGAATATTTTGATAATCTGTATTCATTTCGTTCTGCTCATAAAATATGGATGAGTGGTATCAGAGCGGTCTGCTCCTTGTCATCTTAATGCATGTCCCCAACGAGGTCAGGCTACAAAGAATTGGGTCTCGAGCTTGTTTCTCTTGAGGAAAAAATCTCTCGCATGCTCAAACAACCTCTCATGGAAGGAGAAAATAAAGATGATGGGATAGGAGATCCTTTCAAAATGTTTCTTGAGGAAGCCCTCACACAACAGAGGAATGGCATGATGGATAGTTTCGCGCAAATCCTTCGATGGCTACCAACAGGTGATGCATCTTCCTTGAGCAGAGGCACCACCCACTTCAAGGTAAAAATCAACTTTGATATTCCTATATTTGAAGGTCAGAGAGACGTAGATGTTGTAGACAAGTGGTTGAATCTACTAGAAGGGTTTTGTTTTCCATAAATTTTCAAATAAAGAAAAAATTACTTTTGCGCTCCTAGAGGTCATTCCCCATGTTAAAGATTGGTGGGAAACTTTATGTGAGCAAAAGGAAATAGAGGAACCCTCATTATTTATAGTTGTGACCACCTAGGAATCCTTCAAGGATGTTATTAAGGAACAATACTATCCTTTCGGAAGTTATGACGACTTGTATACCAAATGGACCACACTGCGGTAAGAAAGAGACCAAGTAGTGCCAGATTTCACAAATATCTTCCATACCCCACACACCAAATTGGGTATCAAAGATTCAAAGCGACATCTAGTGCTCAATTATCATGTTACTCTGCATATATACGTCTAGACTAAAATGGAATTTTTGGACATATCGTCCTTGGGCGTAACCTATCGATATGTCATCAAAATCAAGAAGAAGCTCAAACAAAAGACACAACAATTTGGGCTTGGGAACCCCTCACAGTAAAAACTAGGAAAGGGCGGCCCTAACCTACAAAACAAAGGACAGAGAAAATATGGACAGTATTAGGACAACCAGTCAAGCAAAGAAGGACACCAAAAAGACAAGGAATTATATCAGGAAGTGGTGTGACTTCCATAAGAGCTATTGACATTACACTACTGATTTTCGCTCAAAGTAGTCGTTGGTGGCCGAAGTGAAAGCCTTTGAATCAAATGAGGGTTTTGACTCTGAGTCAAAACCATAAAGGGGAAGATGGATCATTGACGTGGAATCCAGTGCCACCGTCACTACCACTAAGCTCCAGCCTGGTGAACAAGATGAGCCAGAAGAAGGTGAGTTCCTTTTCCATTCACAGATGTGGGTGAAAGGCACCCCACTGCCCTTCATCATTGATAGCAGTATCTAGAAGAACCTCATCTTAGAAAATGTCTTCAAGCGGCTAGCCCTGCCGACAACGCTGCACCCACAACCCTACACCATTGGATGGCTCTGCCAAGGAAGAAATCTCTGCGTTAGCCAACAGTTTTGAATGTCATACGACATCAAGCCCTTCAAAGACGAGGTACTATGTGATGTTTCTCCTCTCGAAGTTTGTAATGTTCTTTTGGGCCAACCTTATATATGGAAATGACATGTTGTATATGAGTCTAGGCATCGTAGTGTTATTATTACTTTGAACAGGAAATTGTATAGGATACCCAAGGCAGCCCCTCCTAGTGTTATTTCCTTGATCTCTTACAAGCAATGTAGGAAGGGCATCTCTCAGACCGAGAAATTTTTCTTCGTGATTCGTTCTTAGAGTAAGCGGAATATTGCAGCCACATCCAGGGCCTCTGCGGCCAATCTCTCCACACAACAAAAGAAAGTGTATAAGGTCATGGAAGAATACTCAAATATCTTCTCCTCTTCTACCGAGGTATCTTTGCACCGCTAGGTCAAGCATCCCATCGATCTGACCCCAGTCACACCGCTACCCAATGAGTCGGTCTACTGATGCTCTATGTTAGAAAATGAGGAGATCAAGTGGCAGATCCAAGAACTGATCCACAAGGGGCACATCCATCCCATCTCATCGCCTTGTGGGAGCCCAATCGTACTGGTGCAGGAGAAAGACGGGACCTGGTGACTCT
>ML818706.1:58554-71563 GCA_009831015.1 Picea engelmannii | reverse complement strand
CATGGTGTGCATGTGGATCCAACCAAGATCCAAGTCATCCATGACTGGCCACCCCCAACCACACTCACTGAGCTTCGGAGCTTCTTGGGCCTCACAAATTTCTATCCCAGGTTCCTGTCAGGATTCTCTCATATTGCATGGGCCCTTAGCCAAGAAACCAGGGGTGGCGGTAAGGCAAAAATTTTGTGAGGTATGTCCCAACAACAAGCCTTCAATGAATAGTACTTTCATTACTAGACCTACAACATCCCTTTGATATTGAGACAAATTCTTCAAACTATGTTGTGGGCATCATTCTCACTCAACACGGCCACCCTGTGGCATATCATAGTGAGTCACTATCATATGTTGTCCGTAATTACCCTACTTACGAAAAATAAAATTACTCTATTGTGCAAGCCTCCCGCTAGTGGATACATTACATTTTGGGGAAGGAGATAGTCATCCACACTGATCACAAGCCACTACAGTTCATGTAGACCCAAGGAAAATTGCACAATGACCACCATCCGAAGTGGTCCACATAATTAAATCAATTCCACCTCAACATCAAGTATAAAACAAGAAGTACCAATCGAGTTTTGATTTCCTCAGCCGACCTCCAGTTGTAGCACTCACGACGGTGCTAGAATCTTGTGACCATGAGACCTCTGGATGGCCCGACCTCTATGAGATATACCCTGACTTCTCCACCACCTACCAAATGTTGGGAGAAAACTCAATGGTCACTAATTTCCACCTTTGGGATGGGTTGTTTGGTCGTCTGGGTCATCTCTACGTTCCATCAAGTGAGCACACGAAGATGATTTGGGAAGCTCACTATAGTCGGGTGGCAGGACACTTTGGCATCGAAAAGACAGTGGCAGTGTTGCAAAAACATTTCTATTGGCCAAAACTTCGATAGGATGTTGGAAAGTATATTAGGTTTTGCACCGCCTACGCTATTGCCAAACCGACCACTAAGAAACAGGACATGTACACCCCTCTTCCTACTCCTAGAAATCCATGGGAATCCATCTTCATGGACTACATGTCAGGCCTCCCATCCACCAAGAGGGGCAATGACTGTGTTTTTGTGATTGTTGATCACTTTTCTAAGATGGCGTTTATGGCCGCCTATAAGAATAACATCACTGCAGAGGCCATTGCCAAGCTCTTCTTTGATCGCGTCTAGGTACACTTTGGGATCCCAAAAACCATTGTCTCGGATCCAGATAGTTGTTTCCTCAACACATTCTGGTCAAGCCTTTGGTCACTATTGGATACCAAGCTCACCAAATCCACTACCTTCCACCCCTAGAAAGATGGCCAAACTGAGGTCGCCAATCGGATGATCATACATATATTGTGCATGTACAATTCCAAGCACCCCCACACATGGGATGAGAGTCTTCCCTTTGTCCAACATAGCTACAACCGAGCCCTGCATAGCTCAACTAGCCACAACCCCTTTCAAGTGGGGTTGGGATTTTACCCATTGGGCCCCATGGATATTGCACTGCCCCTAGCGGACACCCGGGACAACTCATCTCCTGCTCCATTAGAAGATAACAAAGTCACCCAATTCATTGAGAGGATCCATCACATTTGCCAATAGGTTCAAGATATTTTACAGAAGTCCAATGCCAAGTACAAGCATCACCATGATCAACATTGGGTGCCACATAAGTTTCAGATGGGCAACAAAGTTTGCTTACACTTATAGAAAGAATGCCTTACAAGGCCCCATAGGAAGATTTACCCACTCCAATATGGGCCATACACCATCACCAAGGTTGTGGGTGATAATTCTTTTGCGCTCAATATTCCCCCTTTCCTTGGCCTGCACCCAGTCTTCAACGTGGCTCTCCTTCGACCATATTTCACACCATTATTGGACACCTCAGAGATATCGAAGAAGTTGACACCAACATAAACGAGCCTTGACTACATGCAACAGGGATCCAGTGATAATATTGTGGAAATAAATATCAAGGGTACCTGACAACAAAGGATCTAGCTTTATCGAGTTGTCAAAGCAAGGCAGCTCTTGCACCAAGGCAAGTGGCTCACCCAGGGCCAAATTCAGCATAAAATTCCTCATATGATGGGGGAACTCAACGCAATGGATACCATTTCTTCCTAAGAGGGGAGGATTTATCCATATGGATTTCGGTGGCCTCCCACCTATTCCAACTGGTTCATTTTTGGCAATTTTCCAGTTTGGCAGTTTTTTCCTAGTTTTTGGGTCCCTGACTTGTGGGGCCATTTTGAGGCCCTAAACAACATTTTTAGGGCTCTCCACAGCCAAAAATTCCAATTCCTCAAATAGACCTTTCCAACAGGCTATCGTGTGACTAAAATGGAGATCGTATGCAAAATTTATGACCCCAAGAAGTTGATGTACGGACTTACCCAAATGGTGCCCACATGAATTTTGGCACTTCATCTCCTAGGGTTAGGTTTTTGGATGTCTAGGGTTTTTGACATTCGTGTTTATTGTAAAAAGGACTTCAAAGCCTTATTGTAATGATATTATTGCGAATGAGCGCCGTCATCACATCTCTTCTTAGAGATAAGTTGCCACCATTCCAACATGCTTGTTTTTCGTTGCATTTTACAGTTTTAGCTTATTTCCTTATTGAATAGAAAATCAGTTTTACTGTATCTATGTTATTATATGGTAAGAATATTTTAATAATCTATATTCATTTCATTTTTCTCATAAAATCTGGATCACCACCACCTCTAAATTCTCCTCAGCAAGAATCTTTTCCAAACCCCGACCCTTTATCAATTTAGTTGGTTTGATATCAATGTCAAAGTGAATGAGTTTGACAACCACTTGTCTCTTTTACCATCTATATCTTTTTGAATGAGTACATCTCTGACTGAACTATATGGTACATAAGTTATTACTTTGGCATGCAAAATATAGATCCTAAAAGTCTTAAGTGATTTGATCAAAGCATAAGCTTGTTTTTCAATAGGGTCATACTTTACCTCAACGTATCTTAATGTATTGCTAAAGAAAGCCACTGGTTTTTCCTGCCCTTGATCATTTCTCTGAAGTAACACTACTGCAATGGTGTCATTAGAAGCAAATGAAAAGATATAAAAATATTTACAATAGTCATGGTTGATCAAAGTAGAAGCTGACATAAGAGCTTTCTTGATAGCCTCAAAACAATCCATTGTTGCATCATGCCATTTAACTTCTGAATCTTTCCTTAGCATGCCAGTGATGTGTTAAATCAATTCTGCAAAATTAGGAATAAATCGCCTAATGAAGTTAATATTTCCAAGAAATGATTGGATGTCTTTCTTAGATCTAGGAATTGATATATTCTGAATAGCTTCTACTCTTGCAGGGTCGATATTTACTCCTTCAGCAGTCACTATGTATCCCAGAATCTTACCTTCTTTTAATGAAAACTGAGACTTCTTTGGATTTAATGAAAGTCGATACCTTGTGCACTTCAAGAATGTCTTCCTCAAATGCTTCAAATGCTCTTTATGTCTGTGAGGAAACACTGTTAGATCATCCAAATATATCAAAACAAACTTATCCTTCTCACCTACAAAGGAAATGTCCATGGCCCTTTGAAAGGTGGCCCTTGCATTCATAATCCCAAAGGGAATATTTTCATACATAAAATTACCCCAAGGAGTTGTGAAGGTTGTTTTATCTCTGTCATCTGTGTGTATTGAGATTTAGTTATAGCCTGAGAACCCATCAATAAAATACATGACACTAGCTCCAGACACTCTTTGCAAGAGATGATCCATCTTCAACAAAGGGTAGTTGTCTTTCTTAGAGAACTTGTTCAAGTTCCTGAAGTCAACACATAACCTAATCTCCCCATTCTTTTTCCTAACAGGAACTAGATTAGAAACCCACTTAGAATATCTTTGTGAAATGATAATTTGAGCATTCAATTATTTTTTAATTTCCTTTTCCATTATGGGTAAAAGAAGAGGGTCGATAGATCTTGGTTTTTTCTTGAATGGAGTGGCTTCTTTCTTCAAAGGGATTTTAAGCTCAATCACTTGAGTTTCATAGGTATTTAAATCACTGTACTCCCATGCAAAAATGTCTGAAAATTCTTTCATCAGGTTTCCATATTCAGCTCTTTATTCTGCAGTCAACTATGTGAAAAAAATTATAGTCTTTGCGCACTTTTCATATCCTAAATTGTACTGAAAGACAACAGGATATTCCTCTTTCTTATCAAGCTTCAAGGGCACATCATTCTAGTCAAAAATTTTATCAAGTGCTACTAATCCTCTTGGGATTTGATTATTTGGAAGTTGAATGATATCATGGTGTCCAATTTTGTTTTTTAACTTAGGATTTTTTACTTTTTCAACATTTTCATTTTCATGATCTATATGGAGGGATGAAAACTAATCTATAACTTCCAAAAATCTAATCAATTCCTCATCATCATCAAACACTTTCCAAAAGTTTACATTATCTGGCAAGGAGGGTGTATATTTCACTTGGATTTCATAATTTAGGTTTGCTGGCAAAGGTGGATTGAAGGTACTAGATGAAACAGCTAATGAATCAACAAGTTGATTCATGTCTCTAGGAATGTATGAAATATTTAATACTAGAAAATAATCAATTAGATTCCATACCTCATCTTTATATGCCTTTAGCCTGACATGTTTGGCTTGAAAAATGTTTTTGATTTGTTGGATTATCAGATTAGCATCTCCAAATACTTTCAACCCCTGAATATTCATATCTTTAGTAGGTTTCAAGCCCAATACCAACGCTTCATACTTTGCTATGTTATTTGTCACATTGAAATCCAATTTGAAGGACAAATGAATTGGTTCTTTGGAAGGTGAAACAAAAACAACACCTTCTCCTGCAGATTCTTTTGAACATGCACCATCAAATAACAAGCTCCATATAGGAGTGCTTTTAACTTCTGAAGATTGGAAAATAGGCTTTCTAAGCTGCAATGATGATGACTGAGAATCATCAATCTGAAGTATACAAGACCCCAAACCTATGTCAACTAAGTATATGGGATGATTAGTAGGCTCCTTGTCATTACTGTTACTATAGGCTAAATGAGATTCCCTATACAATCTCCTTTGTTTTCCTCCAAAACCTAAGACAATTGCATAAGAAAGGTCATTTTGCAAGGTGCCCCCTAGCCTCTTTATGCATTCTCTAGATAAAATCATACCAAATTTGGGTGGCACATCAACTACCATAATTTCCATTGCCATTCTTCTCATGGGTAACTGGGATAAAGAAATTGCTAAATCTTTTATCAAACTGAGGCACTTGACCTTCCTAGAGTTGAATGAAAATAAATCATGATAAGACTTGGTAATATCTAAACCCAACATATCCATAACTGCTTTTGGCATGAGGTTATGAGAAGCTCATGTATATATAACGAAATTATGTAGAATTTTGTCATGGATGTTCAATGAGACACAGAAAGGTGGAGAGGTTTCCTCATGGTCTTCAACCATTGGACTAAGGACAATAGTGGGCTTATCATTTTGTAGGTTTACAACATCAACAATAGTTGGCATGGGTTTAGTCTCAAGGGCTTTGAGGATGGTTTTTTTGAAGGTATCATTCTTCATTAATTCCATGAGTGGTATGGGGATTTTAACCTTCTCAATTTTTTATTCAAAGGTAAATGAGAAAGTAACTTTATCAGGTTTTCTTACCTCTTGCAAAAGAGCTTTAAGAAGTACTTGATTCTTGGTTTGAGCTTGATCTTTGATTGGTTTCTGTTTTGCAGGGGAAGCAACTTTCTTGGGAGGAGCTTGTTCATCTTGCTTACCATTACTCTTTTTAGATCTTAGATTATATCTATTTTGATCATCAGTTTGACAAATAGATCCCTCATTCGAATCTTGATTAGCTTGTTGACTAATCAGATCTTCTTCATAGATAGACTGTGTCAAGAAAGATGCATCACCTTTGTCTCCCAAGCAATGAATCTCATCATCTTCTTCTGGCTGCTCCTCCCCCATTATTGTGTTCTGAAAAGTGGCTTTGATATTCTGATCCTCATTTGCATTTTTATTCCTTTGTAAAATCTGATGTTCCTCATTATTTCTTCTATATGTATTTGGATTTCGAGGAATGAAAGTATTGGGATCTCTACCTTTTGCAGGCTGCTTATTCTCCAGCTTCATCTTGGAAAATTCAGAAATCAAAGATTCAATCATCTTACCCATATTTTCAATGTTAGGATCAACACTTGATGATGAGGCTTCTCTCTTTTGTTTTCTCCTCTCTCCTCTACCTTTCAAATTCTCTACATCGAGGATATTAGATTCCACTTCAAGTGATGCATCTTGCATATCATCCAATGTAACATACCTCCTTTCTCTTAACAACAAACAAAATTCAACATTAAAAGCATTAACATATGTGATTTTTGCAGAGGTAGCAGTAGGTTTGATTTCAGCTGGGATCTTGTTGTACATTCTATTAAATTTCTTGGTGAAGTCTAACATTGATTGACCACTTTCCCTTCTCAAGTTCCCAAACTATGTAATGTAGTACATAACATCTTTCTTATCCCCCCATTGTTTTAAGAAAGTATCATAAAAAACTTCAATTCTTGTTATAGATCATGGGGCTAATTATCTAAACCACCTCATGGCCTCTCCATCTAATATTTGCACAAATACTCTCATCCATACATCCTCATTTAAGTTATCATCATAACTGTAAAAAAATTCAAGATGTTCTTCAGCTGTGACCTCTTCTGCCCCTGAAAATTTTGGCATGTACTTTTGATAGTCTTCAATAGGCATTGCATTTAGAGGATTTGGAAATACTAAAGGGGCATATCTAGCAGTTATAATTATTTCCATCTTAGTGAGATTTTGAGGTGTTGTTTCCACAATAATAGTATATGTAGATGGTCTAGAAGTTTGGATCACTAGAGATTGAGATGAGGCTGATATTGAGGATGAAGGTGAGGTAATGAGGGGAGAAGGTATTTTTGGACTTGCAATGGAAGACGGGAAATAAGAAGCTTTGTAAAATTCAGACAATAACTTGGCAAGGTTTTCTTCTCCTTTTATAGACAATTCATGTAAGACAAGATCAACTACATGAAGATTTGTATGAATGTAGGTTGAATTTGGTTCAGTTTCAGATTGAGAAGATTCTATAGAGGATGAGAGAATTTCTTCTCCAACAAATGGTGAACTATCTTATTGAGTAAGATCAGAAGATCCTTGAACTTCTAAAACTACCTTTTCACTATCAAACTCGAAACTTATAGCTTCAACAATTTTTGGTTTTATTAGTTGATTTTCTAGAAAAGACACAGAGGGATTTCTAGATATACTTGAACTTGAAGATCCCTTATGTAATACCTTTCCCTCTTTGATGATCCTCTCAGGATCATATACTAGATCAGTTAGTGGTTGTTGAGGAGTTTCTTGAGTATGTGTCATCTTAAGAGCCACAATTTATCAATGGAGTCGCCAGATAGAAGATTGCAACTGAACTAATGATGCCAAACCTTTGTCTATCATCAAAGTTGGGACTATGTCATCTCCTAGGGAAGCTTGCTTCACACTCCTCTCCTCGACAACGACGACAATTTGTTATTACTCCAGGAGTCTCTTTAGGTTGCAGGTTAAGAGAGCCTAGTAACTTAGTCAGAATGCTTAATGATGTATTTGAAAATTGGATCAAAGATGAATAACTCACACACTCATTCCTTCACTCAAGGAAATTTGAACATATCTAGATGAAATAAGGCCTTCAATAGCTATTGATTAGATGGTTTATATAATTTAGGTGGATGGAGAATGCTAACTATACCAACATCATTACATATATTGACAACACATGTAAAATGTCGAATATAACCAGCGGAAGGCTTGTGATTCTTTGTTTACTAATGCAGAGATAATATGACAATTATCAATCATTAAATAATCTAAGAAATGAACATGAAATTCAAACCACAAGTAAAAAATAAGAAAGAGAGACAGGGATCTGAGCAATATCAATGAAAGAGACTTATCATTCCAGAATATATATCAAGGTTTTACAGCAAAAGAGTACAATAGATTTTCCAATCTCGAACCCTTTAGAAATATGCCTTGATGGGATTAAATAAGATTTACAAAATTAACAAAGATCCTCAAAATCTATATCTTAAAGACACCTATCAAATCAATCCAAACTGATGCACAATGATAATATGAGATCCTATTTCTAAGGGATAGGTATCCCATTCAAATTCCCAAAACTTAGATTCTCTTGAGCTACCTCGTGGTTGTAGAAAACCTTCATTGCATCTTAGCTGACACCTGGAGTCATGATTCATCCTTTGAACACTGAAAATCAGGTCAACCTTGACCAGAACTGTTACACGCAGAAGGCTAATGATTTGGTAATGCACTGCATGGAGAAAATGCAGTCTACGCTACAAACTCCTGTAGCTGCTAGTTTTGTCAAAAATATTTAAAACTGATTGAAAAATGATTTTGAAAATTGAGAACCTGTCTCAATAAAACACATATCTTTTCCATTTGTTATCCCTATTCATACTATTCAGACTTCATCTCAATAACCATATCCATACATCTTTCTTTAAGGTAATTTTCATACTTCCATTAGGATTTAATACATGCTAGTTCATCATAGGTCATCAACAATACAGAACCTTGAAACAACCTATTAATAAATCACCATGCTTGGGAGAACCAAAAAAAGAGGTTTATTTCAAGAAGATAGCCAAATTTTTCTTGCTAAGCATGTTCTTGGCCAAATACAAGTCTTCAACAAGATTTATGTTTTATGCTCTCGGATTAAGGTTTTGTTTGTAAACACTAACCAATTGCTTCCTCTGAATCATCTTTTTCCTGATGTTCCTCTTCAGCTGGTTACACTCCCATGCTAGCTCACTTATTTGGCTTGACAATTGTTTACCAAGCATGAAATTCTCCTGATGTAGCCTCCGATTCTTCTCCTGAACATCTTTGAGTTGTATGTCTACATATTTGAACAATTTAGCCTAATTCTCTCTAGGTCCTTGCTCTGTCTTTGGGTCTGACTCTGGTGGAGATTCATTCAACTGAACTATGGCTTCCAATGCTTCCTTTTCAAGAGGGGAGACTTTAAATCTTGATAACCTAGCTCTAGGTTTTACTACATCACTGCTTGGAAGAGACTCCTCTGCTAAAACAAGCTTCCCCCTTGATGACCTTCTAAGAGCTAGTGTATCAACTCTAGCTTGGATAGTTGGAGGATTATCTTCAATTTCCATAGGAGGGAGCTCCATAGGATGATATTTTTGATATTCAACAACTACTTCTTGGGCCCTTCCTTTCCTCTGATCTCTTTTGTAGACGTGGATATGTAAGGTTCTTTGAGTAATAAGGTCTTGAGGATACTGTGGTGTTTTAGATGCAAAGGGAACAATCGAATCAAAATGTTGTGCTATTTCAAGTGTAGGAGAAGAGGGGGAAGAATATTGTGCTACTTCAAATGAGGGATAAGAGGGGGTAGAATACTTTGGTATCTCATATGATGGGACAGAGGAAGCAATGGGAGGTGTTGCAGTCTTCTTCTTAGGGTTTTTCAGTTTTGAACAAGAAGGAGGCAAATCAATTTGATAATCTGATACAAATAAGAAAGTGAGACAATCCTTCCCTTCCCTTTTCAACTATTCAAGGACTATGAGCTTTATTAAGGCATGGTGGAAAATGGACTTTTGATTTTATCAGGTTTTCTTTGTGAAAATGAAATCATCCTTTGCAAGCTCAGGAAAATAAAACAGTGTAAGACTATCTCTTTCTTACCAGTGAAATGTAGAAGAAGCTTGAAATTGTATTTCAAAACCAATTGTATATTCCTTTACATGTGAAGAATCGCTGAATGATGAAGAGGATTTTGTCATATTCCTCTATCAACCACTTCCTTAGCACACCCTTCACTAAATAAAATCCTCTATGCTGAGACCTGAGCATATCTTGGCAACAATCCTCCTTTTCAAGTCTCTTTGATTTAAACCATAGCTCCCCTGTCCTAGGGATCTTTGTTACTTCTACAATGAGATCCACTGTCACATGGATTGTTGGTTATGGAGCCTGATTATCTTCCTTATTCAAAGGTATTTTGTCTTCAACCATGTTTATAACCCATGAAGACTTTACACCCCAGAAGTATGTACACTCTTCCACGCGGGGAAGTGAAAAGGGGGGTTACCCCCTCTGCAAGGTTTGGGGGCGAAGCCCCCGAAGGAAAAATTGCCTTGTAAATGTATATTGTAATTTCATTGTAAATCTAGACCGTTCATTATAAGGTCATAGATCTGACTATAGAAGTTATGTTAGGGTTTTTTTCCCTAGAAGGAAATCCTCTTTTGTGAGGGAAATGCATTGCAACTTTGTATGATTTGGGAAGATTGTATTCTGAGACAAGAGACTGTGAGAGAAAGAAGAGGAATTTACAACGGGTTTGTTGTAGGTTGTATCCCTTCATATGTTGGATAATAATAAAGGAAGGACCTATTAATTTCTTTGGTGGACGTAGCCCACACTGGGTGAACCATGTAAATCTATGTCTCTATTGTATTGTGTATATTCTGTGTTTTGTTTCGACATTTGTTTTATTTTATTGCTCCACAATCCTATTTTTCTATCAACCGATATCAAAGTGAAAGGTAAATCATAGGAAAAGAGGGTTCCTGTTGCAAGAATATAGTGTATGTTCTCGTTTAGACATGATGATGATGGATAATTAGACATGATGATGGATAAGTCACTCACTCCATAGAGTGACAAAAGAACCATTCTTCTAATCCGGACATATGTCCTAGAAGAATAAATGTCCTGGACCATTTTCCGTCTGGGGAATCTCTGTCCATTGATCATCCATCTAGATGATAATCATTTCCAACACTATTGATAGTCTTCAAGGCAATTAGAAAAATGTCATTCAATAGAACACAACCATGTATATCCATAGTAGTACATAACTACAATCTAGTGGTACACTACCACACCAAGTAGCACACAGATACTTGATCAGTGACATATAGTCATAATCAGTGGAACACATCCACCACAATAGCATACATCTACTGTCCAGAGACATACAGTCTCCATAAAAATCATATCATCTTATATCAACCTGCACAGAAAACATTGTTATGATATAAATTGAATCATCTGGGCCATTCTTCCACTCACATATGTGAGATCTGGAAGAGCATCTGCCCTCAAAAGGTAAAACATAAATGATGAGCTATATGGACTATTATTCTCAAGAAAGGAAGAATAATTGTCCCGATTTTTTATCTTATACCATTCACCTATCTGGGCCATTCCTCTGGCACTAAAAAAAGTGAAACTTGGAGAGAATGAGTCTGCCCCAGGGAATGCTTGTCCCTAATTGTTGAACCTGGACCATTCACCTATCTGGGCCATTCATATGGAACTAAAAAAAGTGCAATCTGGAGAGAATGGATCTACCCTAAGGAATGATTGTCCAGACCATTTCCTAAGGAAATGATTGTCTTTCACCAACCTCCAAAACAGACCATTCTTCGAAATTGCTCACAACTATGAGCTTCGAAATAATGACTCTCCGAGGAGGGGGAAGCAGTCTTCTTGACCATAACTGAGAGTGACCGTCAAGAAGAGAGACTTTCCTAGACCATTCCTCCACACTGGCCACAAGGGGAATCGTTGTCTATGGTACATCGTCAATCCATCGAACCATTTTCATTATGAAAATGACCATTCAATCTGGACCATTTCAGAAATCCCAAACCACTTTCTAAACTGGAAAGGAACTTCTCATCCTGGACCATTTTTCGAACTTGAAAAATTATTGTCCATAAAATAACACATCAATGCTCCCTCCCAACCTTGGATTCATCTATTCCTTTTTCAATAAGGAAGTCATCTCCACGAGCTCCATCTTGAGTACACAAACTCTTTCATCTTGGATAAAGGCTTTACCAAAATATCTTCTTATCTGCTCATCTGTGGAGATGTATATATTGGAGAACCACTTCTCTTGTATGCACTTCATCACGGAGAATGTAATGCTTGATCTCAAATGTACTTCGGTCTTTCTGGAATAGGGGTTTTCTCTGAAGGCTTCATATAGATCTAATCAATATAGTATATCGTTGTTGGATTCATCTTTTGTTTCCTTCTAGCTCATAACATCGTGGCAAGGGTCAAACTAGAACATATCCAAGTCGTACTTCTACTGCCATCATGAGAATTTTTCATGGATTAGCAATCCATCATCCTGAGCTTTTGAGTAATCATTTTGATACAATATTTTTGTTATATAAAGTTTTTCACCATGCTTCTGATGTGCATTGGAGGTTCTTCACCAAGTTGTCTTTTTCATCTAGATACAAGGTTCTTTTTCTGGTATACCTCAAAGCCTTGAGGTTTCTCTTCATACGTTATTTGTTTAATTATTCTAGAGAATAGTCTTTGCATTCATCTGATGTAAACTCCAAACCATCGATATTGTGGACGAAATAATGGCTTCATGTAGAGGTATATCTGGTTTACTGGAACAAGCAATCATCATAGTCTTCGCCCTCCATATGGGAGAACCTTTAGTTCTGGATCTTGCAATGCTTTCATTCATAAGTTTTCCATACACTGCTCTTCATCACAACTTTCATTTCTTCAGCTTGATTTCTTCTAGAGGGTTCAGATCAGGATAGTAATCTTGTGATTCTTGATATAATGACTGGTTGTTCAAGATTTTCTTTCTCTCTTGGAATATTCATGTTTCTCTTTATCTCTTGGGTCCATGGAGTTTTCTATAGATTCCATACATTGAAGATTCCAACTTCTTCCTTTCATCATAGGATCATGGATGTGGATGGACAACCATGGATACTATAAGGCTTCTTTTCAAAGAAGACTTCTTCTAAAGCCAAACTGAGCACGTGTTTCTTTTCATGGTTGCTACCATGGATAGATACTTCAACATATTCAATGGATCATATAATTTAGGATTAGCTTCCTCCCAATC
>ML818706.1:31925-42294 GCA_009831015.1 Picea engelmannii | reverse complement strand
TTTATTTTTATTCCCCACGTGGATACAACAAAATTACCCACATATATGCTTCTTTTTCAAAAACATTTTATGTATGATGCACATCTGATTACAGTTTGATTTGGATATATATATATATATATTGTGTAAACATTCAACGCAAAGCCTCTTGTTTCTATATTACTCTCACCACTCTTTGCACACATTCACACAGCTAGTCTGACATCATAGGGGAACCACAAAACCCCCGTCATTCACGACGCTTTCTAAAACTCTCTCCTATATTAGGGGGAGTGTCTGGTCATGCCCACTCATCAGCACCTCCTTCACACACTCCTGTGAGTGCTATTGTTTTAGGATCAGCTTTGCTTGGTTCTACATTACTTGGGTCCTCTTCCCAAGGTCATCTGTTCACTCGCTCTTTGTTACATGGAAGTGGGGGACCCACTTCCTCTCAAGGAGGAAGCACCAACCCACCTATCCCCCCTCAAGGGTCAAGTTCACAACACACCGTGGCCGGAGCTAATCCTCCCCCACCACTGCAGATGCCATATTTGGCCTCTCTCTACATCCTGGATCTCAACAAACTCACGAATGATCCTATATTGCATGATCCCACATGGCCTGCAATGCCCACCAAACTACCTTCAGACATACCAAAGTTTGAAGGAAAGGAAGGCGATGACCCTACCAACCATGTCATGACCTTTCAGCTATGGTGCTCCTCCAATAGCATTATGGATGATTCAATCAGACTACGATTATTTCAACGCACACTCACTAGCCCATCGGCCAAATGGTATGTCGAAGAAAAATCAGGGTCCGACGCAACTTTTGAGTCATTGGCCAAAGCCTTCTTAACATTCTTACAATTAACCATCCACAATGACAATGGTCTAGAACTACTTTCTAATTTCAAACAAACCTCAGCCACACATATCGCTGACCACATTCACGATTGGCGTAGGCGACATAGTTTGTGCAAAGTAGAAACCACCAAACAACAATGTCTCGACTGGTTTCTTAGATCACTTGTCTCTCTCCTTGGTAAGGATGTAGCTTCCACCTTCCCTCAATCTAAAGAGGAATCCATCAGTAAGGCCCAACAATATGACCTCATCTATGCACAGTCAGGGTACTTATACACTGTACTTCCTGATCTTCCAAAACCTGTGCCATTTGGCTAAGACAAACCTGGGATGTCTCACTCAACAGACAGACTGATTGGTGCCACCACGAACCACGAACCACAACCCCAACCACCACCGATGTATGGAACACCTCAATACCCATCGGCATACGGGGGCACTTCTTATTACCCCCCACCCCCTTATCAACAACCATGCCCTTTGGCTATCCCTCGACCCATCAGTGGACCACCGTCGGCACCCCACATACATCCACCTATTCAAACAAACTCTGGTACTCCCTCTACCTCAAATTATAGTACTAGCAAAAGAAATACACCTTCCTATGTACCGTATAGATCGTTACCACAACAGAATCCATACTTCCCATTTCCCGGTCCCCCACAACCCATAGCTCCCCCACATCCTCATGCAGGGGTGAATTTTGTTCAACCCTCTGTCATTCAGGAATACCAAAATTTTGAACAACTAAATACAGCCAATCCAACCCATCCGTCGAACAATACCAAGAAGAAAGGATGGAACAGGAATAACAACAACCCAGGTCAAGGCGAAAATCCCCCCCCACAGCACCAAACCACTGGGGGCAACCAGAACCAAGGGAACCAAAACCCCCAAGGGGGAAATAATAATAAACGGCAAGGGTGAAATAACAATAATGTTAAAACCATATTCCCTTCTACCCTTTGTGGTAATTTCGTCCATTACACTCATCATTTCCCCCAGATCGTTGATTTCAAATGGTTGAAAGACTCCGGTAGTCTTCCCCATTCTCCCGCACCACCTTCCCCTCAACAGGCACCACAACAATATGTGCAACAACTCCCTCCCACCATGCTGCAAAATCCTATTCCACATCAAGGTGTGATAAACACCCAATAGGACACACAGCATCCCCCACCTCCGACGGGACAATACCTCAACCCCAACAATCCAGCAGATCGCACAATTCTCCTCACAAGTGAGGAAGAAATCCTTTTGCAAACACATAACCATCAGTATCATGCACCCACTGAGTCTCCTCCCATCCCTCCATAGACAAACCCGACACTGACGGGACCCCCATTGGTGATTCCTCTCCCTTCCACCGAACCACCGCTTCGCATCCCATTGCGCAGGAATGTCCACAACCCACAGGCTAGGGAAGCTCATAACTATAGTTTGGTCGAGGACTTAGCACAATCCCCGGCTACCATGTCCGTATTGGAGGTCCTCCAGACTTGTCCTACTCGGTGGAAATCATTACTTTCCTCCTTGGGGGCAGTCGACCCCGTACTTACCCGGCTCATCACCTTTGATCTTGACAGCGGAGAACCTTGTCTTCCCGCCTTGATCGCTTTTCAAATACCAGTAAAAATACAGAACATCATAGTTCATCGGTGTATCATCGATGAAGGTGCATCTACATGCATTGTGTCCAAAACGGTCTAGCAAAAACTTGGTTCCCCAGAGCTCATACCCTCTACCATCACATTACGCGCTTATGACGGACAACCATCGTCTCCTGAAGGGCTCTACCAAAACGTCCCTGTCGAACTCGAGGGAAAGACTATTCTCATCGATATCGAAGTTATCGACGCCCCTCTTGATTATAATATCTTATTTGATCGTAGCTACATGTACGCTATGAAGGCAGTGGCATCTTCCGTCTTTCGGACAATGATGTTCCCTCACAATGGGAAGATCGTTACTATTGACCAAGTCTCAAATTATGAGCCTAACCCATCTGCCAACATCGATAACATTCTTCCTCTCATCCACACAAGCCACGATGAATATCCACTTGTCGAGATGGGTCCTGGTATTTTTAAAGATCCATCCTTGTTAGGAACATACCATGGAGCACCACCACTCCTTCATCCTTCCAATCAAGTGTGTGTTATATCATCTAACACAGAGGATACCCTTCCTCCAACCGAGGCTACTATCATATCTGACGTCCCACTCATCGCATAACCCCCTCCTCAAGAACCTCCTGCACACTCGTTGACCCCACCAGTCCACGATTCCACCTCTCCCCAAGGACAAATTCTAGTTTGGGAGACAGTTCCCCAAGCCATCACTCAAATTCCCTTCTTCTACCCTCCACCAGGTATCGAAGCTTTTCAGGTAGCTGCAACACTCACACTAACTAACACGATGTTAGCAATCCTAGTTTGGTATTTACACCCACCAGAGATGGTCCCTCGACCATCCCTTCCCCCCCAAAAAGAAGGAATCCCCATGACGATTCCCATTCTTACTCCAACCACACCCCCACTCACTAACCCTCCTGCCATAGCTGGGGGAAGGAGAAAGAAGAAGGAGCCCACAACTCCACTTCCTCCATGCATCCCACCACCTTGCGCGCTATGTGAGAAAGAGGGACACCAAACCAACAACTGCTCATCTCTACCAGAGTTACGGCATTTGATTCCACTCAATCAAACTCCCCCAACACTCGCCACTATAGCTATTCCCACCACTACCACCCCCCCTTCCAGTAGTAAATGATTACAGACCAAATATGCTTGTGCTATATGTTTATAATATGGCCATTACACCCACCATTTCCCAGCACTGCCATGCTTTCGGCAGACATTAGTCGCAGTATGCCAAAACTTCCAGAACAACCCCAGTCCTACTACGTCCTCCTCAACAAATATCATTGACATCCGCTATGTCACCACTTCAGTCAATGAACATATGAGACACCCTTTCTCTCTCTGTGATTCATTAGCTCATTTTACATACCAATTTTTGATGATCCTTGAATACAGGCAACACTAATTGACCCTACTTCAACGGCCCGTAGAGACAATAATTGACATTACCTCATCACTAGAGGATCTACATGTCATTTCTCCCGAACCCGAGGCCCTCCCAACACCTCCATGGTTCTTATATGACTTATCTGAGGATTCACCCACCAACCCCCCCAACTCTCCCGCTCATTCCCCGACGGACATTTTACACCCCACCACCACGGGTACCCCTCAGTACTTCAATATATGGTTTATGTTGAGTGAACCCTTACCATCTCCTAACATGGTTCCCCCTGCTTCTTCCTCACTAGGGGGCAACCACACAACCACTGTCACCAAGATCACTCCTCATGACCCCTTGTATTCCTGTCACTTCCAATGCGACGAAGAAATACTCGAAGAGTTAAACCACTCAGACTCTCCCTGGGATGCACTACACCATCGCGCACTCTTATATCCATAGGAAGCCTCCATGCCTCCTAACCAAAACCCCATTTACACGATCGAAACCAAGGATTTTATCCCATCAGGGCCTATTGACTGGTTCAAAAATCCCATTCCTACCCCTGATTCTTTTAAAGAAGGCAATATGGCCAACATTTCCACAACCATTAAAATTTATATTTCCATTAAAAATGGCATCGTCGAAGAAATCACCATTGGAGCTGCTTGCACTCCTCAGGAAATCACCACATATAAAGCCCTCTTCCAGGAATAGAGGGATATTTCCGTGATCATACACAGAAATGCCTGGCCTCGATCCCTCTATTGTCGAACATCGCATCAACACCTGGCCTAACATTACACCAGTTCGCCAAAAACAATTACCGCTACACACATCCAAAGCCGCAGCTATCAAAGCCAAAATAGACAAATTAGGCACTGCTGGGTTCATTTACCCCATCGCATATACCTCATGGGTTTCCAACCTGTACACGTTAACAAAAAATAGGGCACTATCCTCGTTTGCACAGAATTTCACGATCTCAATCACGCATGTCCCAAAGACAACTTTCCAATGGCTTTCATTGATGAAATGATCGATGATTGCGCCGGCCACGAGGCTCTCTCCTTTATGGACGGATTCTCTAGTTATAATCAAATTCAAATTCACCTCGTCGATCAGTATAAAACCGCATTTACTACCCCTTAGGGTACTTTTTCATATTGTGTCATGCCTTTTGGCTTAAAGAATGCTGGCTCAAATTTCCAGCAGGCTATGACATACATCCTTCACGATCTGGCTCATATCATCCTCGCCTACTTGGACGACCTCACAGCTCGATCCAAAAAACGCACCCAGCATCTTGATGATTTACGAATCATCTTTCAACAGTGTCGTCAGTACAACATCTGCTTGAATCCTCTCAAGTGTGTGTTCCGTGTCACCGCAGGGTGCCTCCTCGGCTTTATTGTTTCCCAAAGAGGTATTACCGTGGACCCCCTCAAAGTCCAAGCTATTGCCGAAATTCCACCTCCCCAGAATTTACGACAACTTCAGAGCCTACAGGGCAAAGCTAACTTTCTTCGACGCTTTGTCCCAGACTACGTCGTACGTGCACACGGTTTCCTTCGCTTACTACATCACGACATCCCGTTTCACTGGGATGCCCATGCCCAACAGTCAGTTGTCGATCTTAAAACCGCCCTCTCGAACGCACCTTTAATTAGTGCACCTGACTACAATCACGACCATATCCTCTATGTATCAGCATTAACTGTATCAGTAGCCGGCATTCTCGTCCAGCTAGATGATGACAATCGTGAGCATGTCATTTATTATGTTAGTAAAAACTTCTCAGGGCCACCCTTGAAGTATAAACACGAAGAGAAACTTGCTCTTGCATTCGTCCTCGCAGTCCAAAAACTGCGCCACTACATTCTACTTCGAACAACAAAGGTCGTCACAGATTCCAACCCTATGCAATACCTGCTCAGCCGTCGGCAAGTTAACAACAAATTTGCTCGATGGATCGTTATCCTTCAGGAGTACGACCTTGAGTTCTCAACACCTAATAGTAAGAAGGCCCTCGTTCTCGCTGAACTTGTCACGAACCTCCCCTCTGACACCACCAGTGCCCCCGTCAACATCGGCTTTCCCGACGAACATCTCTTTTACATCACTTTGGATGATCCTTGGTACGACGACCTCCTCACCTATCTTCTCACTCAAAATTTTTGTAACCACCTTTCACGAGATGATCTTCATCGTATTCGCCATCAGGCCCCCCGCCACCTCCTCATCGGAGACATCCTATACCGAAGGGGCATCGACACCATTCTTCATCGATGCCTGACTATTGACGAGGCCGATAGAGTCTTAAACAACTGCCATAGCGGCGCATGTGGGGGCCATATTTTAGGCATATCCATTGCTCAAAATATTATCCGAGCCGGTTACTTTTGGCCTACCTTGTTTCATGATTGCATTCATGCCGTGAAAAGATGTGAGCAATGTCAGCTCTACGCCAACAAAGCCCGAGATCCCCCTTCTCTTCTCCACCTTGTCATTACTACCAGCCCTTTTGTAAATGGGGCATCGACTTCATGACTTGTAATCCCCCCTCCAACAATGGTCACAAATACATCGTTGTCGTCATTGATTACTTCACCAAATGGGCAGAAGCTATGCCCACTTTCAACAACACCACTGACACTGCAGCGCGTTTTTTATTTAACCATGTCATATCCCACTTTGGAGTACCCCTTCAACTCATTTCCGATCATGGGAAACACTTAGAGAATGAGATCTTCGTCGAAGTCTCATCTCGGTTAGGATTCTCTCATGAGTTTGCTTCACCATATTACCCTTAGTCTAACGGATAGGTCGAAGCAGTTAACAACGCCCTCAAGACCATGTTACAGCGCATGGTTAATAAACATAAAACCAATTGGCATCATATGTTATTTTCTGCACTATGGGCTTACTGAATGGCTGTAAAAACAACTACTGGTTTCACACCATTTCATTTAGTCCATGGGGTTGAGGCCACTCTTCCCATCGAGTGCGAAATTCCCACCTTACGCACCGCAATTGAGCTATTACCCGAAACTGCTCCAATGGAGCAATGCTTGTTGAACTTAGAGTCTCTGGATGAAGATCGTCGATCTTCCTTACAGAAAAATGAGGCAGCTAAAAAATGATCCAAGGCTACCTTTGATCGCCATGTCAACCTTCACTCATTTCGCGAAGGCGACCTCGTCCTGGCTTACGATATTGCTCATGATACCTTTGGCCACAGAAAATTCGAGCCACTCTGTCATGGCCCATACATTATCCAACATTGACTCACCAAAGGTGCATACATCCTAGCCTCCCCCGAAGGCCTCTCTCTCAAAGAACTTGTCAACGGGTTGTATCTCAGGAAATTTTACACTTAAACGTAGTCATTCTACTTTAGGTTATTTTCTTTTTATAGCGTTTTTAATATTTTTTCTCTCCCTCACATGTAAACTATCCTTTGTGCTATTGACAAATGCTTCCTCCACCAACCTACCACATCGGTTACGCCGACGGGGCCAATCGTTGGACACAAAATCTCGCTTCGGCTGCTTGGGCTCTCTACACCCCCTCACATGAAATGCTCCATTCGAGCGGTATATGTTTGGGTTCAACAACCAATAACCAAGTCGAATACACCATTGTCATTGGCCTCCTGGCCGATGCCCAGCATCATCATATTTGTCACCTTAGCATCTTCCTCAACTCTCAACTAGTCGTACTCCAGCTCAACAATGTGTTTTGCATTTGTGATCCTTGCCTCTTTCGCAAATACCTACAGGTTAGGATTTTATCTCGACTTTTTGATTCCCTTACATTTACACATATTCCAAGACAATTGAATCAAATTACAGATAACATAGCTAACATAGTGTTAGATTGGCATATATCACATCAAGCTACTTCCACACATACATAAACATATAAAAAAAAACCTGTCACAACATATATATAGAATAGACATCATCAAAACATTAACAAAAAACATGTAAACACCACATATATCTCAAAGATGTATACTCATGTATATATAAAGGTCCACAGTTCCATCTGAATGTTTACATACAAAAAATACAAATATCTGCAGGCCAATAAAGCACCTCGGTACAAAATGGTCTCACCAACCTATATACAAAAAATATATATACACCAAATACATCAGAGCACCACTCATGGTGCCTCTAGAGCACCACCACCTGCTCCTCCCTCAGGTGGTGACGGCCCACCACCACCTGCCCCAGGTAGTGGTGGTCCACCCCCAACCAGCCCCTCCTGCCCCAGCGGAAGTCGTCCGGTCGTCATCGCAGCAGCTACTGTTGCTCGTCGTACTATGGCCTGCCATGGTGGCGGAACCCCCACACACTGCTCCAGGAAAGCCTCATCCTGGATGTGAGACCATATGCCCTCAGGCACATCTTGTAACATCGTCTCCAGACGATGGCGTATGTCCTCAAAATCTGCTTCGGCAGCCGCCGGAGGAGCGTGAGATGGCCCAGCACTAGGTTCATCAAACCGGTGCCTCCTTGCTACCCTCTCTGGCTCATTTGGTTGCCCCGCGGCGTCCTCATACCGACGTCTCTCTCCCCGCAGCGGTCTCTCTGGCGCCCTTTGCAACTCCACCTCGCGCCCGTGAGGTGCCACATCTGCACATGCAAACAAACAACAGATAGTATCAACATCTATATCATATACATAAGGCATGCTATCTCAAAAAACATAAAAACATACATATGAACATCATCAATCAACATACCTCGGTGGTCAAACACCTCCCCTGGAGGTAGCACCATGTCCGGGTCACCCCGGAAGTCAACCCCGGCATAGGGGTACCGTAGTATCACCTGCGGCATCTGTCGCCATACCTGCGCCACCTCTACCGTGAAGAAGTGGCCACCCTCGCCACCACCATGGCGAAGCAACACCATCGACCATCGCCGCAGTCGTGGCTCTCGCGCCCCAGGAACACCCAATAAAATCCTAGGGCGCAGCATCGACACCCTCTCTAGAAACCATGCCACCAGGATAGACCCGAAGGAAAACTCCCCAATATCCGTGGACCGACAATAGTCCAGCTGCCCTACCATCCTGGCATGCAGCGTCAACCCCCAGGAAAAATGCTCACCAGCCAGTACTCTCTCCATGACCATCAGCTGGCCCCCACTGATCCGCTGGGTCGCCAGTGACCCATATACTCTCACAATCATCGCTGCTATACAACGATGTGCCAGGGCATCTATCGACCCAATGCTCACAACCGTCCCAGACATAAAGTTATGACCTGAACAGTATCTCCGGCCAACGGTCGCTAGGGCCAGATCCCTCGGTAGCACTGGCTCCGCTGGTAGGGGAACACCCCGAAACGGGAGCCCAGTCAAGAAGTACACATCCTCCACCGCAGTGAAGGGGATCTTCTCTCCTCGCACAAGGAAGCAATGTAGCTCTGGACTCCACATCTGGATCAGGAACTGCATGAGATACTCCTGCGCCCGCATCAATGGGCACTCAAAGAACTTTAGCAACCCACAGGTTGCCAAAGTCACTCGCACACCTAGCTCCTCAATAGCCACATTGTCTCCTAGCTGGGACCAATCTCTCTCTCACCAACCCACTGGCATCGTGCAAACTTTCCACCTGCAACCACAACAAAGATTCTTATATCATCCCACAAGACCATCAACAACATCACAAAGATCAATTTTACACCCGTCAACCTTGCCTCTAAGGCGCGGCTGTTTCAACCCATAGGTGTGCACACATGCGCACATGTTCACTACACAGGTGTACACGTATGCGCACACGTTAGCTGCACAGGCGTGCTCTCAGGCGCGCCTATTACCTACACAGGCACGCACTGGTGTGTGCCTGTCCATGCCACAGCCACACACACATGCGTAGTTGTACATCCGACAGGTGCGCACATAGTACGTGCCTATTACCCCCTCACTAGCACCCCCATGCGTGTCTATCCGGTGGGTAGGCGTGCACGTGTGCGCGCCTACTTTCGGATCGCCTGTGCACGTGAGGCCCACATCCACAAAATCCCTCTGTACGGCCCTCCATACAACCCCTGCCCAAAAAATGAAATTCTATTTCTATGCAGGATGATCAAACCACTAACCTAAAACTCGCTAATCGCCAATCAGATACCGCATCCTCCCAGAATCTCCAAATATCCTCTGAAAAATGCTCATCCAGTCACTATTGTAGCAGGTGTAAATTCTAACCTTGTACAATATCTACTGCAAATTGATATTCTGAAAAGAACAGAAAAGATACAATGGCAAATACAAACATTACACAGAGATTTTTCACCTGGAAACCCAAACCGGGAAAACCAGCATATATTATATTGATACACATTGTTTAACATTGTTTACAATACAATATACATATAGGAGCCAGCGGCATCCAAAACCCTAACCCAATGACCTGGATTAGTCCAAAACCCTAATTCCTTAACCGGAAATAGAAAACCATCGGCAAAAAACCATGTGCCG
>ML818706.1:7529-21587 GCA_009831015.1 Picea engelmannii | reverse complement strand
CGCCTTATGCAGAAATGATGATTTGCACTGACAACAATGGCCGAGTTGGTAGCACTTTCAGTACAAAAGTACCCATATGCACTACGAACTCATAATCATGAAGAATAATGATAGATAGAAAGTCAAATTGTGATTTGAAAGACAAGTGACGTTGGCCATGGGTTATGGAAGGAAGCGAAGAATGAAGAAGAAAAGTTAAAAAGAGAGCTTCATAGGAGACAGTGGTTGTCACTGGGTCGAAGTGAGAAAAAGAATAGAGAAGATGGAGCGAAGTGCGGAAAATCATGCCATTGGATGAGGATATCGAGGATGATAGATCAACAAGAAGGATGGACCGAGGTTGACTGAGGAAGTGGAAAAAGTCAGCATTAGATGCCTTGGAGCACCGCGAGATGTAGAAGGAAAGACAGGCTGGCGAAGCCCAGAAAGAATGAGTCAAGTTGACCTAGGGTTGTAGACAACTAGGGTTTTAGTAATTAGGGTTTTGACACCTAGGTTTCGACCTAAGGTTGTCAGTGAGGGATTGTAATGTATAAATAGAGGTCAGGAGGACCTAGTTCGGGTCAGTACTATGGTTGAGATTTATAGTCAAGTATTGTTCATTAGGAGAATATTGTATTGAGGGTGAGAGAAGTGCTAAGAGAGAGAGCCTTCTGGTATTGTAAGATCTTCAACTGGGTGAGAATATCAAGTCCTGCAGCTGGGTGCACGGGAGGAGAGAGGAAGAATAAAGAATATGATAGCCAAGAGTGCAGATTAGGACTATAAGCTTTACCTTAATATATCATAAGCATGGTTCTGTGGACGTAGCCCTAGAGAGAGGGTGAACCACGTACCTCTGTTGTTGTGTGTGTGATTGATGCTTTGAGTTCTGATGTTGTTATATTGTTATCTGCATTACTTTATTAGATCATATCTATAGCTGTGAGGGATAGATATAGTTAGTTTAATGGTAGATGCATGTTATGTTGTTGTTTTAATAAGAACCACTTAATATTCCTTTGGTTGTAGACATCTCTGTCCTGCAACCCCCTCATAGTTGCTTCGGGTGAGACTACATCTTCTTTGCAAGTGCTGCCGAAAGGGCCAATAGCTAGGGTTTGTTGGTGTGCTCTTGGAGCTGAACCCTGGGTCTTCCCCTGTGCCAACAAATGGTTCCATTTCCGGGACCGGGATATTTTTAAGGGAATTGAAGATGGAGATCCAAAAGTGGGTAGAGGATCAAGAGAAATACTTCGTTGAAGCCCAGAACAAGAACCCTAAAATAAGCACTGAGTATTGGCTACAAAGATACATCTTCACCGACATTCACGAGATCTCCTTTGGAGGAATCCATCAGGAGCTACACAAGTGGTTGGCTAGGTTAGCTGACACACAGTTTGAAATCAGATCTAGACCCCCTATGGTTTGGACATCAGCATTGATCCAAAAGGTCAAGAGAGTCGACAACGTTGTATCCAGAGCAATAGATCATTGGTTTGATAGTACCATCGAAGGATATGTCATTGAGTTTGCTATTGACAGAACATAATCGTATAGTCAAGCCGAGAGATACTTTTTCAAGGGACCCAGAGGAAAAAAATTTCACTTCCTAAAGCTAAGAATCAAGATTCTCTTGCATGAAAACCACATCTTGAAGATACAATAGATTGATTGGACCTAAAAAGGCTAATGTTCAAGATCTCAGATAGAGACAATGACACAAAAGCAAGACATATGCGTAGTGGGGAAGTATTCCGCAAAGTTCACCCTGAGAATTTGTTTAAGCAAAACTACGGCGAATAAGGTTTCTATAGTGGAGAAGAGGTAGATCTAACTGAAAAAGAACATCTAGAGCCCACAAAAACAGAAGAAGGGGAAGTTGAAGAACTGCACCAAAGTGATCCAGAAACCTCAGGAACTACATGAACTACTGAAGTAAGTAACATTAATCCTCGTGTTGTCTCAACAATACCTAGCAGTCAGAATAGTTAGACCCACCAGATTCCTCAGAGTATTGTTACCAGTAGCCCAACATCTACTCAGACAATAACCCTAGTCATCTTTATGGTAGATGAAATGAGACTCCCTATCTTTAGAGGAGATGGATCTGAAGACCTAGATCAACATTGGTTTCTGTGTGAGGTTGTATGGAATATTAAAAGTATCACTGATGAAGCCATCAAGAGAACCCAATTCAACACTACGCTAAGGGACCGCACACTGAGCTGGTACATGAAACTAGTCCAAGGACTGGCATAGCCTAAGCCCCTGAATGAGATCAAGAATGCACTAATTGCAGAGTTTAAGAAACCTAATTTAGAATCACAATGTATTACGGAACTAAAAGAGATTAAACAAAAGGTAGTAGAACCTGTTTGGGAGTTCGACCAAAGGTTCAGGACCCTGACAGGCCGATTAACTTTCCAGATCCTTGACGAACAGAACAAAGAGTGGTACATCACTGCACTATTACCAAACATAAGAATCCCTTTGATGCAACATAAGTTTTCATCTCAGGAGGAATCCTTGGAGATCTCCATGAAGCTCAAATCAACACCGATGGGAGAATCTAGCTCAAGCATTAGCCAGATCATGAGCTAGTTAACTAGTTTGTCTTTACAGGTCGACGATATGAAGAAAGATAAGGGAAAAGACAAAAGGCAAGATATTTGGTGTGTAATATGAAGATATGAAGGCCATGATAAGGAACACTACCCTTTATTTCATGAGTACTTGGCATCAGGGGCACCGAGCCCCTTAAAGCAAGTTAACCTACCCTGGTGCTAGGTATACAGAAATAGGCATCGCCCAGGTGAGTGCTACTACATGAAGAAGTATGTACAGACACCCACAAACTTGTATTGTACATTTTTCAAATCAGTGGGGCATGATTATTGGGATTGTAGAGCTTATGATATCATGCATGAAAGGTCAAGAGACATATACAAAATTCAAGGCGAAGTACAACAAGAGGGAAACACTCTGCAGTACAACTCTCCGAGGAAAGGAAATTTCACTCCTTATGGTAGCTACAGAGGATGAGGATGATGAGGAAGTATGGGTTGACGCTGAGGACAAATAATCTGTTACAATTGCGTGCAGCCAGACCATTTAGCAAGGGATTGTCAGAATCCCTGCACAACCTGTAGTTATTGTAACTCCTTCGAGCATGTCATAGAAGAATGCCCTTTGTTGTTGGCTAAACTTCAGGGAAAACAAGGACTCCACCAGAACCCACAAGTACAACTGATATATGTTGAACATCGCGGAGTAGACCCTAGAGTCGTTGTTATTACTAGAGGAGGCCCTACTACATGAGAAGACAGAGCAACCCAAGGAAGGATTGAAAATGACCACGGAGTCAGTAAAGCTACAGAAAATCCCCCAACGTTTGATGCTAAAAAAGAAAGGTAGATATTTGAGGAGGCAAGGAAAGAGTTCAAAGGAGATCAAGGATATTCATCAAAGAGACAACCATAAATCAAAGAATACGGTATGCCTCAGGCGTTCGATGCATCTGCATCACCAACAAAAGGGAAAGAGGTAAGAAAACTCATGTAATTCTTGCACACTTGTGTTAAGTTGATTCAAGATAAAGGCGTTGTACAAGAATTACAAGATTTAATCAAGCAGTATGAACTAGGAAAAATAGACCCTTTGCTAAATAGAGCAATCCAGCAAATTGGAAAAAGGAGAAGGACAAATAAATAATTACACTTGAATGCTCAGATAGGAGAGTATGAGATAGACTATGTGGTCCTCGACTTAGGGTCAGAAGTCAATGTCATGACGAAGCAGACTTGGGCACTGATGGGAAAACCCAAGCTGATATATTCCCCTATCAGACTTCACATGGCTAATCAGCAGGCTGTCAGCCCATTTGGACGATTAGAGCATGTCCCAGTGGACATCGATGGGGTAAGAACCTTTGCAGATTTTGAGGTAATTGAAATTGTTGATGATAGCTTCCCTTACCCTGCATTGTTGGGAATTTATTGGGCCTTTGATAATTCCATTGTTGTTGATTTAAAGAAAAGACGCATGACATTTGAGAAAGTTGTTCTTAGGGTCGTTGCACCTTTAGATCTAGATGAAGTTCCACTATACATAGAGCCTATCAGAGATGAAGACCGTGCATTTGAATTGGAAAACATCTACAAATTAACAGCCAGACAACAGGATTATATCAACCCTACAGCTGACGAAAATTTGAGCTGGCGAAGTGACAACGCATGTTCATATGATTCAGAAGAAGCACTGGAAATTTGGTAGAACTAGATGTATGAAGTATCTACAAGAAGATGTGCTAGTCTAACCAGAGAAGTTCGTTGAATTGGCACAATAGTGAGTAATCTACCCACATTTGATGGGCTTAACCCCTTAGAAAAATTCTTGTCAGAATTTGAGACAAGTGTACCAACACAACAAAGGTTGTTGGCAATGGATGAGGCCATGAAAGCCACACCAGCAAGATGGTGGCAGACACATAAAAGAAATATTACCGACTAGACACAATGTCGAACTCTGATGACAACGCGGTTCTCAGCACAAGAAGGAATCTGTGAAGCACGATACACAGGTCAAAGCTGCCCAAAGGACCATGTACGAAGCTGTGAAGAGACCTGGAGTGACACTCTTAGAGAAAAATGGGTACACAGATTCATCAATATGTTGGATACTACCCCAATTAACTGGTACCTTCAAGCAGAGTTGCACCTTGTCACTTTAGAATGGGAAGGTATGACCCAGAATTTTATAACCATCTTTTTTTTACAGTGAATTTACTTCTTTAGATCAAGCACTACAGATGGTGATATAGAAAGTATTTAAGGAGGCATCTGGCCTCCCTTTTGAGCAAGAAGAGAATGAATAGACTGTGCCCCTCCAGAAACTACAGACCTTCTACAACATTAATGCTGATGAAGATGATGACCCAAGGAAGGTGAATATCACAGAAACATAAGGTCAGAGAGATGTGGAAGGACCAAGAGTTGAACTTCCATTCATTGGAAAACTGATAAAAATAAAGAAAGTCAATATCGAGACAAAGGAAAAACCAAAGCTTGCCAATGTCGGAGATTTCTGGGACACTGCTACCATTGAAAAAATCACATAATTATTGCATGAGTATCAGGACTTGTTCCTGACCAAGTTCACTGATATGAAGGGAATCAAAGGACCTATGGGAGAAATGAGAATACCTTTGAAACTAGATGCGAAGCCATTCAAGGAAAGACCCTACAGATTGAACCCGAAATATAAGGAAAAAGTGAAGATTGAGCTTGATAGAATGCTCGAAGCAAGGATTATTGAACCTCTTGAAGAGTCGGAGTGGATTAGCCCCGTGGCAGTGCAAGATAAGAAGACAGGTGAGATCAAGATTTGTGTATATCTCAAGAAGCTGAATGATTCTTGTCTACATGATCCTTTCCCTACACCTTTCACGAATGAAGTGTTGGATAACGTGGGAGGCCAAGAAGTATATTCTTTTACTGATGGGTTTTCAGGATACCATCATATCCGCATCGCCAAGGAAGACCATCATAAGACTACATTTTCCACAGAGTGGGGATCCTACCAACATACAGTAATTCCATTTGGGCTGAAGAATGCCCCATCCATCTTTTCCAGGGTGGTGGTTGAAGCATTCAAAGAATTTTTACATAAATTTTTAGAAGCATACTTTGATGACTGGACTATTTTTAGTTTGTTGAAAAATCATATTGAATGTCTAAGGCTAATGCTGGATAAATGCAAACAGTGTCAAATTTCTTTGAATTTGAAGGAGTGCATCTTCTTTTCACCATTTGGAGTATTATTAGGTCATATTGTATGAAAGCAAGGATTGTTAGTGGATCCATCCAAAATTGCAATTATAGTTGATTTACCACCACCTACATCAGTCAAAAAAATGTGCACTGCACTAGGACATACTGGCTATTATAGGAAATTTATCAAACGATATGCTCAGATTACTACACCAATGGAGAGGTTATTAAATAAATACTGTCAGTTTGGTTGGACAGACGAATTCCATCAGAGCTTTGACACACTAAAACAAAAGATGGTCACTACGCCTATTCTAGTCTTTCCTAACTAGAGCAAGGCATTTTATGTGCATGTGGATGCATCTTCTATTGCATTAGGAGGAGTATTGGAACAACCTGGAGAAGGGGACATTGATCACCCATTATTAGTTGCCAGCAAAAAGCTCTCCACAGCTGAAATCAATTACACTACTACAGAGAGAGAGTGACTAGCCATGGTGTATGCATTACAGAAATTTCGCCACTACTTGTTGGGAGGACACTTTAAAATGTTTATTGGTCACTCCGCGCTGAAATACCTAGTCAAAAAGCCAGTGTTGGGGGGGAGAATATGCATATGGCTTATCCTATTTCAAGAATATGATTTTGAGATCATAGTTAGGCCAGGAAGAATGAATAAGGGCCCAGACCACCCGTCGAGGTTGGAGCATGGTGAATAACCTACTAGTCTGGAGGACACACTACCAAATGCATAGCTTCTCCCCATTAGAAAGAGTGATGACCACTTCATAGACATAGTCCAGTTCCTGTCAACAGGAATAGCTCCAGAAGAATACACATTTCCGCAGAAGAAACAACTAGTGGTGCGCACTGCAGATTTTTCACTAATAGCTTGTTAGCTATATAAAATGGGACTTGATGAGATCCTAAGAAGATGTGTGATGGAGGCAGAATGCCCTATGATCCTCGAAGAAGCTCATGAAGGCATTGCAGGAGGACATTATGCAGGATAAGTAATAGCGTAGAAGGTTCTGCGAGCTGGCGTTTGGTGGCCTACGTTACACAGAGATGCTAAAGAATATACCAGAGCATGTGATGTATGCCAGGGAGTTGGAAAACCATCTTGAAGAGATGATATGCCATTAGCACCGCAGATGACCCTAAAATCATTTGAAAAATGGGCCATTGACTTCGTGGGACCTATAAACCCACTAGGAAAGCGCACAGGAGAAAGATATATTATCACTGCGACAAAATACCTAACTAGATGGGTCAAAGCAAGAGAAGTCAAGGACTGTAGTGCAGCTACAACTTCGTGTTTTATATTCAATGACATAATAACCAGGTTTGGATGCCCTAAGTTCCTTATGAGTGATCAAGGTACACACTTCATCAATAAGACATTTGAAGCCCTGACTGAAGAATTTGCACTCCACCATCAGAAGAGTACACCTTATCATCCACAAGAAAATGGAACAGTTGGAGCATTCAACAAGATATTGGAGATAGAATTGACAAATATTTGCAGTGTGAACAGGGATGATTGGGATTTAAGAGTAACAACAGTACTCTGGGCTTATAGAACCACTTGCAAGAAATTAACAATGCAGACCCCTTTCAAGTTGGTTTATGGTCTTGAAGTTGTTGTCCCAATGGAGTACTTGGTACCAAGCTTAAGAATTGTTTCATTTATAGACATGGATGATATTGGCACCATTCATGAGAGGCTAGCATAGTTGGTCGAACTAGAAGAAGACAAATTCATTGTAGGCTTCCATCAGCAAATTCAGAAGGAACGAGAAAATGCCTATCATGACAAACACATCAAGAAGAAGATATTCATGCAAGGTGATTTAGTCCTTTTATATGAAAGTAAGTTTATCAAACACCCTGGGAAGTTCAGAACGCATTGGCTCAGACCATATGAGATTTCCTATGTTACAGAAGGAGGAGTTGCGTAGCTGAAGACATTGAAAGGAAATTGGAAGGAAGGCTTGGTGAATGGGAGTCGGTTGAAGTTGTACTATGAAAACCAGTCACCTCACAACTCTCAGTAGAATCAAGAAGACAAGGGTCTGAGTACCAAGTGCAGTTGAAACTTGGTATGAGACACAAAAAAGATAGTCTACACAAGGATGGAAAGGAGGCATAAAGCAGAAATCAAGGGTTGTACTGCGCAGTAGAAAGTCGAAGTAAAACAAGAGGATCAGATCTCAAGTGCCTCGGCACGAGTCACATGTGAGTGTTGGGGGCCTATTGGCCATGGGTTATGGAAGGAAGTAAAGAAAAAGGAAGAAAAGGTAAAAAGAGAGCTTCGCGGGAGACATAGTGGCTGTCACTGGGTCAAAGTGAGCAAAAGAATAGAGAAGATGGAGCAAAGTGCGGAAAAGCAGGACGTTGGATGAGGAGATCGAGGACGAAATATCAGCAAGAAGGATGGACCAAGGATGACTTGGAAAGTGGAAAAATCCATCATTAGATGCCTTGGAGCACTGTGAGATGGAGAAGGAAAGACATGTTGGCAAATCCCGGAAAGAATGAGTCTAGTTGACCTAAGGTTGTAGACACCTAGGGTTTTGGTAATTAGGGTTTTGACACCTAGGTTTTGACCTAAGGCTGTCGGTGAGGGATTGTAATGTACAAATAGAGGTCGAGAGGACCTAGGTCGGGTCGATACTATATTTGAGCCTTATAGTTGAGTATTGTTCATCACGAGAATATTGTATTGAGGGTGAGAGAAGTGCTGAGAGAGAGAGCATTGTAGTATTGTAAGATCTTTAGCTAGGTGCGAAGATCAACTCTTGTAGTTGGGTGTGCAGGAGGAGAGAGGAAGAAGAAAGGATCTGCTAGCCAAGAGAGCGGATCAAGACTGTAAGCTTTACCTTAATATATCATAAGCACAGTTCTGTGGACATAGCCCTAGAGAGAGGGTGAACCACGTACCTCTGTTGTTGTTTGTGTGATTGATGCTTTGAGTTATGATGTTGTTATATCATAAGCACAGTTCTGTGGACGTATCCCTAGAGAGAGGGTGAACCACGTACCTCTGTTGTTTTTTGTGTGATTGATGCTTTGAGTTATGATGTTGTTATATTGTTATGTTCATTACTATATTAGATCATATCTATAGCTGTGAGGGATGGATCTAGCTAGTTTAATGGTAGATGCATGTTATGTTGTAGTTGTAATAAGAACCACTTGATATTCCCCTGGTTGTAGACATCTCTATCCTACAACCCCCTCATATCTGCTTTGGGTGAGACTACATCTGCTTCACAGGTGTTTCCGAAAGGGCCAATAGCTAGGACTTGTTGGTGCGCTCTTGGAGCTGAACCCCGGGTCTGCTCCTGTGCCAACAAGTGATGACTCATTATGGACAAAAACTGGCTTACATGACCCATGACTCTCCTTTAGGAAACAAATGAATTATCTTTTGACTAATATAACCTAGGACAATGACCATCATAACCACTTAGTCATCTATCAACCTCATGTGACATGACTCAAAATTGATTACTAGACTCAATGAAGGGCACACTTTATTGAATAACTCAAAAAGACTAAAAATTCAATTAATCACCTAAGACATAAATAAAAATGAGTTTTTATTGGGAGATAACAGACTGAACCTGTCAACATAAGTGTCTATTGGCACAACAGGGCCGACCTCACTAACTCAAAATATAATTAATAATAACTAGATTAATTATCTTTTACATTAATTATCTATAATATTAAGGTGGGGCCGACCTGTACCCTTTACATTACAATTAGGTTTACATCCAGGTCTAACTCTTGAACAATATAGCAAGGGATCTCATACACCCACTAGTGCTCAACCACTAGGGGCACATCCATAGGGATGTCCATATCTATGGCTCACTTCACTACACAGAAGAACCAGTTCTTCACTGGTGCTCAGCCACTAGGATCATGTTCATATGTGCTCATCCACAGGAAATTCCACTCAACAGATCTTCTTTCCCACTACACTACACAAGTGAGTCATCTGGAGTTTCTCATCAAATCTCTTCTCAGACGAGGCTAATACGTCATCTTCATTTTTGTCTCATGACGATGCACCCAGTACTTTGGGATTTCACACGTTCACATTGTGCTCAGCCATAGGCACATATAACTCTGCAGATATTATTTCTCACTGCGTTACATATGAGAATCATTTGGAGTTATTCTCAACTCTTTGTAAGGAGGAGGCCATATCTACATTCCATCTCTGTCTCATATAGGAAACACACACCCCTCTCAGGGGATCTCTCTCAAGTTTGTGTTCTAGAGAATGTCTCACATAGCTGCAATCATCAACACTCGCTCTCAGCTAGGGAGGCATTTTCCACTAGGCCAAGTCTCTCACAGAAATACTCAAACTTTTTCTTCGCAAGTGGTTTGGTGAAGATATATGTGATATGTTCATGAGTAGGAAGATAATGCATGTGTATTGTCTTCCTTTGCACCATGTCTCTGGTATAGTAATACTTTATCTCAATGTGTTTTGATCTATCATGAACCATAGGATTCTCAGAGAGATTTACAAAGCTATGGTTATCACAATGAATAGTTGTAGGATCCATCTCATGATTGAACAAGTTAGTCAAAAAAATTTGAAGCCACACTTCTTCGCGGACTTCTACACTCAATGCAATTTACTTTGCCTCTGTGGTGCTTAATTCCATAGAGCTTTGTTTTCTGCTACACCAGGAAACCATGGAAGACCCTAAAGTGAAGCAACAACCAGAGGTTCTTTTTCTGTCTACTGCGCTTCTTGCCCAATCTGCATCAACATATCCTTGCAGGCTCAAGTCCACATTGGAGGCATATCTTAGGCCATAACCAATTTTGCCTCATAAGTATCTCAATACATGTTTTGCAACTATCCAGTTTGTCTATCTCGGTTGGCTCATAAACTGTGTCAGCGTCAAAAATCACTCCTATATTGTGACAAGAGCAGAGCCCGATGCCCATCAGTTTTATGTCACGATAAGTTTAATGGATGATCAAATGGTTAGAGACCCAGGACAGAATCAGTCTAGCTCAGGGACCAGGTCTGGTATGTAAAGAAAAAAGGAGGTCTTGATCTAACTTCAATCAGTGGGTTGATTGTAAAATGGGCAGGTGGAAGACTTGGTGAGAGGAGTGAGAAAAATTGCCTCGGGCAATAGGCCTTTCAGCAGTTTGCAGAAGAAAAACTCTAAATGCAAGATCCTCTTGGTTCAGAGTTTCGGGTAACTGAAGGGGTGACTTGACTGGATCCTCCAATTCCAAGTCATTCAGCATTGAGAAAATCACAAGACCAATTAGAGACAACGTAGCTGTTACAGTGATCCAACCTACATCATCCTATAATAGCTACAACTCGACCGGATCCTCCAATTCCGAGTTGTTCTAATATAGTATGAACAAAGACATGGAAAGAAGATGACATTCATAAGGCAAGAAGTCTCAGATGTTAATACATAACCAGAATAACCAGTGCTTCATTAAATCTTTTACAAATGGGAGCCTTTCTCAACCATCGATCCTTAACAAAAAATCAAAACTAAGTATATTTACTCCAAAACATTTTCCCAACAGAGGCGTCTTAGACTTTCAGGATGGGGCATCTCTTCAATCAAATCTGGCATGTACTCCTCCATCATATGCCATCTTAACTCTGCATGGCTCATGCTAAGGGGTAGATGAACCCTTAAATGTTGAATTATCATGCGCAGACTTCCCTGGTGAGTCGAGGACTCGGCATGGCTTCTGTGGAAAAAAAAACTAGTACAGAGTACTACCGCGGATAGACTTCCTGCTGGGACCTCCATACCTTGTAATTAATGAGTGAGGTGAGGTTTCAACAACCCCCTCTCTTCTTCATTCATCCCAAGCAGGTATCAGGATCGAGATCAAGTCGAACTGGCACCTGGAGAACACGGTGCCCCCCTTCTGAAGCTCAAATCGGCACCTTTGGCCCCCTTTGTACAGCTTTTTCTATTTCTCCAAGTGACCACAGGATGTGACCCTGCGCTTATCCTCTAAGAACTTTCGGCGTTTTGGGGTTCAGGTTTTCAAGATGTGAATTGACGAGAAACCCTTCACCTTTTTAACTCTTGAATATCGAAATGCTGACGTGACTAGATCTTGCGCCACGCATCCTTTGGATCGGATGACTGAGATGACGTTGGTGTTTTGGGACCCATCTCATTACATGGTGTGCGCTAGCACATTTTCCCCAGGCTTGTTCCTCTGTGACCAGGCGCTATGACCGTGGGCCCAACTCTGGGCACTTTCAATGTTTTGGGGTTCGGGGTTTCGAGATGTGAATTGATGAGAAACCCCTCACCTTTTGAACTCTCAAATATCGAAATGCTGACGTGACTGGATCTTGTGTCGTGTGTCCTTCTGATGAATGGTCCCAATCCTTTCAGGATTTCTTGTACTGGGGTTTGCGATGCGCTTCTTCCTCAAATTCCTGATTGACCAAATTGCAAAAGCATGGATGTGCGTCGTGTGCCCTTCAAATGAACGACCGAGATGGATTTTTCATTAAAAGGGGGGCTACCTCCATTCCTAGGCTCACTTGACGTGACCTGGCACTAGGAACATGGGCTCATCTTCAAAGGCGCCTTTGGCATTTCACATTTCAGCAATTTTAGCTGCAGTGGATGGGAGATCCCCTGTCTCCCAAAATGTCGATCCCCATAATGTCGATTGGCTGCCACCTGCCCCAACTGGATTGGACAGCCCAGACTTTGTCTTGAAATATAGGTGTTATCTCTTGTGCTATATCTCGGGCAACTTGGTAGCCCCGAAATCCTGATAACCATCGATTCTTCCCTATAGATGGATCTTTGTCGCCGACAACAAAACTTGGCCCACTCGCTTGATGCGTAGCCTAAATTGAGATTTTTATGTGCTGTGCTTGGGCGCTCCTCGTGCAACCTGCAGACCTGGGTAGTCTTGTGCCCAAGACAAAAATTGTTGTTAAAATTAGGCTCCATGGGGGATAGAGTCATCCCTGTGATGCTCTAAGGACTCATTTTGCAGCTTCAATGCCTTGTTTTTGGGCTATGGAGTCATTATTTGAAGATTAAAGACAAAAATAAAAACAATATTTACAATCGTAGAAGAGCCATGTGTGGCTCAAGAGAAAAATATTTTCAGGAAATGCCCATTCACAGGGCCATTGAAAACTTCTTGATCTTTCGAATCTCGCAACCTATAGGTATTATTTGAAAATACTTCAAAGATCCTGAAAGTCCCAATCCACAGGGCCTCAAATTTGTCGTGCTTGCCCTTATCCTGCGTAGGAGCGTCCCATTTCAGTACTAGGTCTCCGATCTGGAAATCCTCTTTCTTGGCCTTCTTATCAAAAACCTACTTGATCCTCTACTGATGGTCCTGAATTCTGCTCATTACCTGCTCTCTAGCCTACTGGACCTCCACCAGTTGATGAATTCTCCTGATCATATCGTCAGGCTCTTCTTGATGATCTTGAAGGAATTTTTCTACAAGAATGGATAACTAAGAAGGGAAAACAACCTCTGCTCCATAGACTAATTGGAATGGGGAGATGCCTATAGATCTCGTCATGGTCACTCGATCGGTCCATAGAGAAAATTTCAACTTTGAATGCCAGGCCTTTTTGTTGTCCTCCAATAGTTTTTTTATGATCCTTATCAGGATTTTTTTGGAGGACTCTGCTAGACCATTTCCCTAGGGATAGTATGAGGTGGAGTGAATGAGTTTGATCTCGAATTGCTCACAGAACTTGGCTAACGGCTCAGCCCTGAAAGAGGTTGCATTATCAGTAACAATCTTTCTTGGGCAGTCGAATATTGTGATGAGGTCTTCCAAGAAGCCAATGATTACCTTGTGGGAAACACTCCTGGTGGGGATAGCTTCAATCCACTTAGTAAAGAAATCTGTAGTAGTCAGGATCCATCTGTGCTACCCACTGGAAGCAGGGTGGATTTCTCCAATAAAATCTAGGCCCCATTGCTGGAAAGGTGCTAAAACAGCCACAAGATTTAAAGGCAAAGGCTTGAGCTATTGTTTTCCTTCAAATCGTTGACATTTGATACAGGCTCTGACCTTCCTGTAGACGTCAGTGAATACGGTCGGCCAGTAGTATCCAACCCTGAGGATTTTGTAGAATGTGGCTTTCCAGAAATGATTCCCTCCACATTGGCTATCGTGAAATTCAACGATGATCCTATCAACCTCTTGTGGATTCATACATTTCAAAGCACCCCCAGGGGATCTTTCCAAAATAAAACTTGATTGACAAGGCAGTATCTTATTGCTTTGA
>ML818705.1:56511-81523 GCA_009831015.1 Picea engelmannii | reverse complement strand
AGAAGTTGTTCCATAAGTCTTAGTGGTGTGAATACTAGTGTTGATCTGAATATCATACCCTTGGGGTCTTATGATATTCTAATTGGAATGGATTGGTTGGACAAGCATCAAGTTGTCCTAGATTGTCATAGCAAGACATTTACATGTCTTGATGGATATGGAAAACAAAGCAATGTGAAAGGAGTTCCAAGATCCATCTCTATAAGGGAGATTTCAGCCTTACAGTTGAAGAGATGTTTTAGAAAAGGATGTCAATTGTATGCAACTCATGTGGAAGAGCCAGAAAATACGAAGGGGCCAAGCCTTGAATATTTCTCGGTACTACAGAAATTTGAAGATGTATTCCAAGATATACCAGGGTTTCCACCAAGAAGGTAGGTATATTTCTCAATTGATTTAGTGCCTGGAGCCACCCCGGTGTCAAAAACACCTTACAGAATGAGAACACCAGAGTTAAAAGAATTACAAATGCAGTTGGAGGAATTGTTGAAGAAAGGGTACATACGTCCAAGTGTTTCACCTTGGGGAGCACCAGTACTTTTTTTCAAAAAGAAGGATGGAACCTTGAGGCTGTGTATTGAATTTCAACAACTGAACAAGTATACTATAAAGAACGAGTATCCTTTACCCATAATTGATGACCTCTTTGATCAGCTAAGAGGAGCAAAGATATTTTTGAAGATTGACTTGAGGTCAGGATACCATGAGGTAAGGATAAAGGAAGAATACATTCATAAGACAACCTTCAGGACTAGGTACAGGCATTATGAATTTGTAGTGGTGCCATTTGGACTGACCAATGCACCAATTGTCTTTATGTGCTTAATGAATGGCATATTCAGAAATTATTGGATAAGTTTGTCATAGTATTGTTGGATGACATACTTGTCTATTCCAAGTCTGAAGAGGAGCATGAACATCACTTAAGACTGGTATTGCAAGTGTTGAGAGAACATCAGTTGTATGCCAAGCTAAGTAAGTGTTCTTTTTATCAAAATAAGATCCATTACTTGGGACACATTATTTCATAGCAGGGCATAGCAGTAGATCTAGAGAAGATTGAAGCCATTAGAGGATGGCCAACACCCAGAAATGTTTCAAAAGTCAGATCTTTTATGGGATTAGCTGGCTACTACAGAAGGTTCATAGTAGGGATCTCTAAGATTGTTCATCCCATCACTTCTTTGCAAAATAAGGGAACTAAATTTGAATGGACACCTAAGTGTGAAGAGAGTTTTAATCTGTTGAAGGAATTACTTACTAGTGCACCTGTGTTAAATATTTTTAACCCAAATGAAAGCTTTGTTGTATGTACATATGCATGTAAGGAAGAACTTGGGGTAGTCCTCACACAAAATGGACATGTCATTGGTTACGATTCCAGAAATCTTATGGAACATGAGAGAAACTATTCCATGCACGACTTGGAGCTTGTTGTCACTGTCCACACCTTGAATATGTGGAAGCATTATCTCATGGGGAAGAAATTTGAATTAAGGATAGACCACATTGGCCTGAAGTACCTTTTTGAACAACCAACCTTGAATGCCAGGCAAACAAGATGGTTGGAATTTTTAAGTGAATATGACCTCGGTATCAGGCATATCAAAGGAAAATATAATAAAGTTTTCGATCCACTTAGTAGAAGAGTGCATCTCATGCATGATACTGTTGTCAGTATGCATCAGTCAGACTTGAAGAGAACAATTTTAGTTGATCTTGTTACAGATCAGCATTACCTACAGGTAAAGGAAAGCTTACAACGAGGATATGTACAACAAAAAATAAAGGAGTATGAGATAAAGGAGGATGGATTACTCATGCATAAGAATAGAATCTATGTTCCTAGTTTCAAAGAACTGAGGAATTTGGTATTGAAGGAAATGCATGATGTTCCTTATGATGGACATCTCAGTTATTAGAAAACGATTACAGTAGTAAGAAGCCAATTCTTTTGGCCAGGAATGAAAAAGGATGTTTCTGATTACATCGGTCAATGTATGGAATTTCATAAGGTGAAGGATGAGCATAGGCACCCAGCGGGTTTGCTTTAGCCATTACCAATACCAGAGAAGAAATGGTAAGTGATAACCATTGATTTCATAACTAAATTACCCAGGACATCAAGGAAACATGATTCAATCATGGTGGTGGTTGAAAAATTAACAAAGGATGATCATTTTTTTCTTGTACAAATAACCCATACAACGACCAATATTGCAGAAATTTACATGAGGGAGATTTCTAGGTTGCATGGGATACCTAGGACAATTGTCTCAGACATAGATACAAAGTTTACCTCCAATTTCTGAAGGGGATTGTTTAAAGGATTTGGTACAAATATAAACTTTAGCACAACATACCATCCCCAATCAGATGGAAAAATAGAGAGGGTCAATCGAGTAATTGAAGATATGCTGAGAATGTATGTGATGGATAAACCATGTAAGTTGAAAGATTACTTACACTTGGTTGAGTTTGCATATAATAATGGGTATCAAGCTTCATTGAGAATGAGCCCATTTGAAGCCTTGTATGGTAGGAAATGAAATACTCCAGTGAGTTGGGACAACCCAACAGATAGAGTGGTACTTGGGCCATAGTTTCTCAAGGATATGGAAGACCGGATGGTTAAGATCAAGAAGAATTTAAAGGAAGCTCAGGATAGACATAAATTTTATGCAGATAAGAACGGGACATCTAGAGAATTTAAAGTAGGAGAGCATTTACTTTTGAAAGTGAATCCTGAGAAAATATCCTTGAAATTGGGTAGTTGTACAAAGCTGGCAGCCAGATTATGTGGTCCATTTGAAATCTTGGATATAATAGGGTCAGTTGCATACATGCTTGCATTGCCTGCTTCCATGAATGTGCATAATGTATTTCATGTCTCTTTAATAAATAAATATGTACATGATCCTAACCATGTTATTGATTGGCATCTGATTCAGGTAGAGACAGAGGGAGACTTTCAGGTTCAACCAGTGCGGGTATTGGACAGAAAGGTCAAAATGCTCCAGAATCGAGTTATAGAGCTGGTAAAAGTTCAGTGGACCTGCTACGGTCCTGAATATGCTACCTGGGAGCATGAAGATGCCATGCGGGAAGAGTACCCACAGATTTTTGAATAAATTTTGAGATTTTGATCTCTATTTTGTATATGCATAGAGGACAATGCCCAAAATAAGGGGGAGGGGATGTAACACCCCGTGTTTTGAATCCCCATTTTAAATAATGTATTGTTACAATGTTGAGAGGCTAGAGTGCCCAAACAATTATTAAAATGCTAGTGTGCCCAAGAAATGTAATGTTTTGATGACTATTAATAATAAATACATTGTTGGCTGCTAGATGGACAAGAACTAGAGTTATAGGGGGCTATGATTCCACAAGAGAGGGGGCTTGAGGGGATAAATGTTTATTTCTATTTTAATTACCCTTTTGTCTAATGTAGTGGATTATTTACATGAGATTCTTGGGGGAGGCCAAGAGGTTCTTGATTCCCCATGAAAATACTTAAACCCATCCCTGGTCTGATTGGGGGGTTGGCTCGTTCGCTCCTTCACTTCCTATTTCATTCCATTATTTCCCTCACGCATTCATTCACTGATTTTTCATTGTGTCGCACCTAGGGTGGAGATCTCACTCCATTCATTTCCTTCACCTATTCATATTCCTCCTCTGTGTCTTGGCTTGGGGAAAGGAAAATGAACTGTTATAGAGGTCGCTGGTGTAATCCAGCCATGACTTGAGGCCTGCATGTCTGAGATGCATTGGCCTGTGTACAATTTGTTCACCACTGCAAGTCTTGAGAGTTCCAACATGGAGATTCTAGACCAGTTTCACTGGAGCCCTAGAAGGAGAAGGACTGCCTCAGGGACTACGTGGTAGAGAAGGGTGGAGGTCCATTCTCTTGGGTGGTGCAAGATGTGTATAAGTGAGATGGGTACTGGGATTGTTTTGAGTGTTTGGAAAGCCTCTGAGAACTCGAGGGTTGATTGGTTCGGGAATCCAAGTAACACTCTGGAACCGTCCTTGTGGATTCATAGCCATGTCTCGGGGGTGACACATTTGTTGAGATTTAGAGCAATAGTGTCTACGGTTGGGTGGAACATCCTTGGTTTGGAGCCAATTGGTGTCTTCTTCTATAAAGAAAAGTGCTCTCTGTTATGGTATTATTTACTTGTATATGAATGTATTATGTTGTGTATTTATTTATCGTTTAATTGAATCTTTAGAATATGCATGCCTGTTGGTTATTGTTGTGCATGTCACTAGATCTTTTCTTTTATGCATCCTTATTAATTTAAAAAGGTAGATCGGTAATAGAAAGAAGTCCAAGGGTGGGATTGAATATAGCGTATCCCGGCCTTTGGGTGGTGGGATAGGTTACAACATGTGTGACCTCTCGTTCTAGGATCGAATTTCATAGGAGCTGAAGTGGCTCACGGATCCTTACAAAACCCTTAAACTCTTACCAAAGGCCTTTTTTTTCCTTCAACTGCACAAAATTTTGTATTCACGATGGTTCTTTTGCTCCTCTTGGGTCGTACTCATGATCTTGGACTTAAAACCTTGGGATTATCTTGGAAGCCTTTATTTTGGTGCTCCAGAACTTTGGGCTTCGAGAGTTTCTCCGCTCCAACCTCTAAAACATGCTTCTCTCGAATAGTTGAATCACTGAACTCCCAAAGATTTTAGGGATCAACGATCCAAACTCCTTACGCGATCTAGGGCTAAAAAAAAAATTTGGGCTCTGGGCTTCGAGACTTGTACTAAGCAAGGTCTATTCTATTTTATTTGATTGTAACTAATTGTAATTGATCTAAAGTGTATATAAAGGAATGCAAATGATAGGATGAGGGATGAATAATTGACTAATCGTGTCTTGTATTGAAATCTTAGTATCAAAGATTGTATGGAGGAAGCATAAATTGGGGTTTAAAGCTCTTGATAGTTGTATGGAGTTATAAGGAGTCACACATGGATTTATCTTATGGACTAAATAGAAAGAACCTTGTAACGGTTTCCCCTCTAAAATTTTCTATGTTATGTTTGTTTAATTTTTTTTATGTTATGTGTATTTATCTAAATATATAATGAATATATGGTAATAAGATGATTTACACATTTTTTTTCTTAGTATTCAAATTGACTTCTATGATGTTCATTAGTGTCTAGAGTGAGACCTTATCCTTTTAAGATGTTGAATATGCAAATGCTAATGGACTTTATTAATGGGTGTTGAATATGCCAATGTTGATGCCATATTCATGTGAGAATTTGCAAAATTCAAATAAAAAAATGGAATTACATAACATTTCAATCAATGCAATCCTAGATCCCATATGAACATAACCCCTCGTTGATGAACTCATTGAAACATCAATAATCTATCAAGAAATAATAACAACTCACAAATACCTACACATTGTCAATTCATATAGAAAGCCATTGAAAGAACTCTTATTGCACCAAGTAACTACACAGTCTAGAGCTTAGACAAATTTGATCAACATATGCATCATCCATCTCATTTCCTCACAATAAACAACACTATGAAAATCACTTTTACTTATGTTTCCCATTCCCTGCACTATATCATTCCAACAATCATACAACACACACTCCATTCGAAAACCTCTAATCATATAAAGAATAAAAATGTCCACATTCTAAATACAAATACATAACATCTCCTCACAACATAGAACGTCATATGAAATACACTATTATTATACTTGTGACCCTCCACTACACTACCCATACACACCAAGGAACATGAACACCACCAAAATATTACATTACTTAAAAACAAAATGAGTGAAACGTCCAATAGTGACACCCTCGCCATGACACATACAAATTCAACCTAAAGTGAAACATCCTATAGTTAACACTCTTTCCATGTCACATGCAAATTTCATGTTCTACACCAATTAGAATCCAATAGTTAACACCCTTTCCATGGCACATACATGTCATAAACAATATCCTTAGAGGAGGATTTACAACAAAACAATACTTTGAGTTTTACCGAGACCAAAAATAAATTAATTTCATGCAAGAATTGGACCCTACAACAGTTCTTTAAAAATGAGTGAAACTTCTAATAGTGAACACCCTTTACATATTACATAGAAATTCAACCTAAATTGAAACATCCAATAGTTAATACCCTTTCCATGTCACATACAAATTTCATGTTTTGCACCAGTTAACATCCAATAGTTAACACCCTTTCCATGTCACATACCGGTCATAAACAATATCCTTAAACAATATCCTTAGTGGAGGCTTAGCAACAAAACAATACCTTGAGTTTTACTGAGACCAAAAATAAATTCATGTCATGCAAGAATTGGACCCTACAACCATTCTTTCCATGTAAGTTTCCAATCTTACAGTTATTACACTAATCTAGACTATCGTTTTGCACACTGGATGGGATGACATAAAGGTTGGACTTAAAAACTGCCTTGAGAAAAATTGAGCCATCAAAAACTTCTTTGCCTAATAGCTTCATATTCGTCTTGCAACTGCCACTTCCTTTTTAGGTCCTCCATATCAACATTGTGCAAAGTTTCCTCTTCGCCTTCATCCATATTCATATATGTCATATAATTAGGTGGCAGTTTCAAGGCAGATTCCAAAAAAGAAGAGTTCAAATCCTTGAGCCAAGGCTTGAGTTGTTCTGAAGATATTGATACAACACTCATAAACTCAACAGTAAATACAATTTAGAGACAATTGTTTGAGGAAGTCCTCAAATGGGAAGGAATACCTTCACCATTTATGACTTTAAATTAACCTAAATACATGACATGTTAGTAGCATAAATAAAGTGAAGGTCGCACTTTCTCGGACCATACCCCAACATTGCTAATGGACTTTAGTCTTCACTTTCAGAGAAATGAGGCATTCCTTCTGACCTGGAAAAAGGGTAAACATATAATGAAATATGTAAAATTCAAAACAAATTACTGTACAAACACAACACAATTTAACTTATAATATAATCAAGACCCAGGATAAATTCAAACACAATTACAACACATTGCATGACAATCATAGAAAAGGGAATTAGGAACAGAAACATGTTTTTGAGAAAAACAGGTTGACAAAGTGATTTGGTGAGCTTATCAAGTATCTGCAATTTTCTAAGAATTTTTCTAATAAAGGATCAAGCTAACAAGAAACCATTCGAGAAAGCTTGCATATATTACGGGAAACAAGACTACCCGCTTGCAGAGATTACCTTTATAGCTTATCAGGTGCAAATCCCTAGCATATGATCCTGCCCTAAAGTCTCGGGCCTCGCCCAACCCCATTTTAACAAATATCCCTAATCATGATTAAATCCCCCCACCCAAAACTCTATCTCGATCTACTCGAACAATAACTAAATCTTTCTAAGCGTGAGTCCATCCACAAGGGCAGATACAGGAACATCGTCGAGAGTGGGAGTGATATTTTTAAGCGTCCGAACAGGAATATCATCGGGAGTGGAGCTATGAGTGCACCCGTGGAGGTGTGGTGGGTCATCCTGGTCAGGAGTGGAATTGTGAGTGCTCCCGCGAAGGTGAGGTGGGCTCCTTTGTCTTCAATAGACAAGCATGTATTGTCCTGTTCCTTATTCTGTGTTTTTTTTTTTTTCCCCTATGGAAATGACAATACTTTCAACACACTTTAAAAATGGACAAGAGGTACCCATCTCAAGTGAAACAAACCATTTATGTCAAGCAAAAATTGCCTCTTCAAGCAAAGCAGGGAAGTCATTTTGGGTTAATTCCAAACAGTTTCAAGGTATTTTAAAACGTAGAGATGCTCATCTAAAATGGGAACAGACAAGGAAAAATTTGGCCCTCTGTAATAAACTTTCAAACAAGCCTCTTCTGCAAAGGTGTAACAACAATAGGACTAAATACAACAATGATTATGCATTGTACAGTCCCACATCTACACCTCTCACATGATCACCTGACCTGTATGTGCAAGAGTTACTAAATGCCAAGAAGAGATTGGAGGTTTTGGAAGTCAAAGGGCATGAGAGAGACCTTCAAATCCAACTATTGATAGTAGAAAATCGAGACTTAGCAGAAAACAATAAAGTTTTAACAAATCAAGTGTCATTGTTGCAAGAAGTCCTTTTAGAAGAAAAGGTTGAATGGCAAGGCTTGAAGGATGTCGGGGAAATCAGGGAAAATTTTGTTGTGGAAATTAGAGAGGTGATGAACTCTAAAACACCCAAAGCTGAAGGGAAAACATGTGAACAAACATACACCCATGGAGTGAAAGAAAGGGATGAAGAGAAAATATATTTTACAAAAAATTCCAAAACTTGGGCACAAGTCACTAGCAATTCTGCTCATATGGAAAAAGAAACACACAGCCAGGGGGACGACATGCAAGGTAGAGAAAACAAGGAAAGACAAGGCAGAGAAACAAACATAATTATCAAAGGTGTGAGAGAGTATGGAAAAAATGAGTTTACTCTCGATCTTGCAAGTGAATTTTTGAAGGACGAGTTGCTTTGGCAAGGCCGAATTTTCCAAGAATGGAGGGTGGGTAAGCCTAGTGGAGAGAGAGCTAGGCCCATAAAAGTCATCATGTTAATCATACATGACAAGAAAATTCTCCTAGGCAAGAAGCAACTCTTGAGAGGCTCTTGCTTTTTTCTAGATGAAGATTTAACTATTAGACAGCAAGAGTTGTCAAAGGTTAGGGCAGCAAGGGATGAGGGAAAAAGGGCATGGTTGTTCAAAGGAAAAGTTGTTATTGCCTTTTTTGGTCCTCATTCTAAAATAGGACAACAAGTTGGTAGCCAAGAAGAGACAACAATTTCATTAGCATGAAAATATGCAACAAGGCCAGTATGGACAAATAGGGGTGAAGACTCAACTTTGAGTCTTGTAGACCAAAACAAATAGCAATCAAATTATTCCCAGTTTTCCTTAAGATTAGTTTGTTGGAATTGCAGAGGTTATCCTTGGAGGTGGGGACTTGGATTAGGACCTATCGCAGAAGATAGAGACATAATTTGTCGATTGGAAACACATGAGCATGAAGGGTGAAAGACACCTCTATTTGAAGAGTATGTGAAGATGGAAGTGTGGAAAAAAGAAACTAAGAATGGAAAAGGACACAGGGGTATCATGGTCTTAGTGAAGAAAAAAAAAGGTCGTCTCATTCAGTTAGAAAGAGAAGACTCAAATAAACAATTCATTTCATTTAAAATATCAGAAAAATGGTAACATCATCGGGATTGCAACATGTTATTTTGCTCCACAAGTTTCAAAAACTTACAAAAGTAGGGGGCTTGACCACAAAGACCCCTTTTCATCCTTAAAAAATGATATTGCAACATACTCTCAACTATATGTGACGTCCTTACAGTGGGTGATTTCAATGCTAGGAAAACATGTGAACAAGCTAGTATTCTTCATTGTAGGGAAGACTACAACCCCATTTGGCTTACAGAAGAAAGAAATCATTAGTGGACAAGAGTTTCAGAGGACAACAAAAGATGCAACTTTTTGGGGGAACAATTTCTTACTTTATGTGGGGTATTCGACTTAGTCATTTGTAATGGGTTGGCTAGATGGGTGAACTCTGGCAATTTCACCTGCAATACCTACAATGGAGCAAGTGTAGTAGACTATGCAATTTTCTCACATGGCTTGTGTAAGAAAATGGAGGAAGTTTTGATTGGTGAACAACTGTGGGAGTTGAAATCTGATCATAAATCGATCTATTTAAGTCTAAATTGGGTTGAACAACAACAACATGGGACTAAAAATCAACACATTCAACAACCACCTTCAAAGGGAAAAATTCTATTGACTCAAAAAAACTGTAACACCTTCAAGATATTGCTAAAGAGGTTGTTTAACAAGGAGAAAAATTCGTCCTAGGGCCTTCATAGCCATGAGCTAAGAAATTTAATCCAAAGTGCACTTACAGAATGCAAAAGAGAAAAACATAGGAAATCTGAAACAAACTGGCTTCTGTTTAATGTTTGGTTTGATGAGGAATGCAAAACAACAAGGAAAACTTTGAAAGAGTCAAGCCAGAAAGAAATAAACATAAAATATTACAAGCAAATTGTAAGAAAAAAAAAAGATGATTTCATGATCTCAACCAGGGAGGAACTAATCTTATTGGGGAAAAATAACCCCAAGTTATTTTGGAAGGAACTTCAAACGAGAAAGAAACAAACTGAAAATAATATCATAGCCTGTCAGTGGTTCAAGTATGAAAAGTAACTTTATGAGAAATATCCTAAGGTGGACCCCCCTCCCTTGGTCAACACTACTACTAAGCTCTTCATCGTGAAATAAATTGAGGTGGGTATCAAAAATTTGGGTGTTGGAAAAGCAAAAGATATAGTTGAACTCCAAGCAGAATATCTAAAGTGGGGTTCAAAAACTCTTTCACCTCATATTATGAAAATTTTCAACAATGACATTCAACAGGGGTTCCCTACAGATTGGACAACGAGCCTAGCAATACTGCTTTTCAAGAGTGGGGATGTCAACAATCCCTTGGTAATGATAAACTCCTTGTTTGCAAAGTTATTTGGAAGTATGCCAGAAAATAGAATCAACAAGTGGGTGGAAGAAGGGGACAAGCGTGATAAAGGGCAAGTAGGTTTCAGACCTAAACACTCAACGATTGATCACGGTATAACTCTAAGGCACATCATTGAAAAAGCATGGGAGAAAAAAGAGGAAGCCTTTTGGTTCTTTGTCGATTTCAAAAAATATTTTGACATGGTCCCTAGAGATAAGCTTTGGCATAGAATGGAGGAACTTGGGGTTCCTATACATCTTAGAGTAGTTGTCCATAGGCTATATGAGGAGGTTAAATTCAAAATTAGAACGTCAGCTGGTATCTCCGAAAGTTTTAGGAGTGATATCGGGGTCAAGCAAGGGTGCCCATTTTCCCCTACCCTTTTTGGTTTATATATAAACAAACTTGAAGAGTGGTTAAATTTATAGGAGGGTGATGGTGATCTTTTGGGTGATTTTGTGATAAGGCTTCTTTTGTATGCAAATGACCTTATTCCGATTGCTAAATCCACTCTTGGGTTGCAAGAACACTTAATTTCCTTTGAGCTCTTTTGTAGTACAGTGGGGATGCAAGTCAATACTAGCAAGATGAAAGTGGTAATTTTTTCTAGCAAAAGAAAACATAAGCAACATAAGTTCTACTTTGAAGGCAACACTCTTGAAGAAGTAACAAATTACAAATACCTCGGAATTGAATTCAACAAAAATCTAAGTTGGGAAGGTTGTAGAAAGAAAAGAACTTTGGGAGGTTGGAAAGCGTTCTATGCTTTTCAAAATAGGTGCAGAGAAGTAGAGCTATGGGAATGAAAGACTATGCAAACTCTCTTTGGGATTTTAGTGATCTTGGTGGTTCTATATGGTTGTGAAGTGTGGGCCAACAACACATCTGACTTACAGTGGAAGCAAATTGAGAAGATTCAAAAATGCTTGATTACAAACAAGTTTAAAATTAAAAGTTATGTCCCTTATGATATCATGCTGAGTGAAATGGGGGTTGCTCCTATTGAAGCAACTGCTATGGTGCGTCTCATAAGGTATCTAAAAACAATTGAGAAAATGGAAGACCGTCGGTGGCCTAAGGTCATCTTCAATGACATATTGTGAAAAACCAAGAAGACGTTGATGCGACAAAATATTAAATGGATTAATAAATGGGATATCCACTTGAACAGGTGCCCTACGAACAATAAAGAGATAAAGGTTTTTGTTATTGATAGGTTCAACAAGCGAACTTGGGATAAAGGGCTCAAGAGAAAGAAAGAGTATTATATTGAAGAGTTTAACCCCACATACAATCATCATCAAAAAGCGTACATAGGGGACAATATATCTTGGAAAGCCAAAATTATTATTGCCCAATTAAGAACCAATTCACATCAACTCCATTATGAAACTGGGCATTGGAAAAGACCAAAAGAAGCTTGGGAAGAAAGGGTGTGTGTGTTCTGCACCTTCAGAAAAGTGGAAACAGAAAAAAATTTCATTTTAGAGTGTGAAGCCTTCAAAGACAGCATGGATGACTATATAAGTATCTTGAAACCTAGCTCTTGGAATAACTTATTCAGTGAAGGGACAGTCGAGAAATTAGGGAAGCTCATCATCAAGTTGAACAAGAAAAGGGATGAACTGCAGAAATTAGTGTGTGAGGCGGTCTGTCCCATAGGCTATTGTTAGCCTTGTGGATGTTAAAATCATTTTCTTTCTTTCTTTCTAATAAAGGATCAAACGAAGAATACTACCCACTTGCAGAGATAACCTTTATAGGTTTATAAGTTGTCAGGCCCAAAGCCCTATCATACGATATTTCCATAAAATCTCAGGCCCACACAGCCCAGTCCCGTTTTAACAAATAACCCTAATCATGAGAAATTCGCCCCCACTTGGAACTCTATCTCGATCTGCTTGAAAAATAACTAAATAGTCTTGTTTTAACACATAACCCTAATCATGATAAATTTGCCCCCACTTGGAACTCTATCTCGATCTGCTCGAACAATAACTGAATAGGGAACTCAAACTTGACATCTACCGTAATTCAAAGGTTGTAGTGTGTCCTCGTTGGAAGGTCGAAGAATTTTTAATCACCGTCAGTGTTGCATATAGTTTCTAATTATTTCCTCTTTTAAATGATCCAAATGATAATACTAACTTGATTCAAGAATATATATATAATCAATTCACTTTCCAAAGCTATGTTGAGTTATCTCTGGAAGATGTTATCGTTTTATATATATGTACCACTATGTATAACTAACTCAAGCTATGTGGGTATATATATAGCCTACATGCCACTCATCGGCGGGTATACATAGCCTACAAGCTGCTCATTAGCTTTAACTTTTACTTTGAATGGAAGGACAACGTTGTTTTTTTTATTCTTTTGATATGGTATCATAAAGATTATAGGGTTTTGATCCTAAGGCATTATGAATATTCTAGGGTTTGAGGTGTTTTTCCATTTTATCATTACTTTTTAATTCAAATGAAAAATTAATAAATTGATAATTAAAAATATACTAAATTTGAATCATGAGAGAAGTATAAAATTGTTTGAAAATAGTCCTCGAGTATGACCTAAATATAGGAGCGAAATTCTACCCCTTTAAGCATCATCAAGTGGTTATTTGAGGTGCCCCCCTTTAGGATCACCAACGATTTATTTGAGGTGGCTTGATCAATCACCGATAGGAGCAAGTGATGACTCTCCCCACAACTGATAAAATTTCCCACTATGATAAAAAATTGATAATTTTTCCCACTAAAATAAAAAATAAAATAGGTTTTTCCAAAATAAATTTTTTTAAAAGAGATAATCAAACCTAAAATTTTCAGCAGAAAACTTTGCACCCTGATAACAATGTCCACCTCCCAAATATTTGACGAAGAATGCGAAAAATTGCTTTATTTGAAACCAAACCCTCTACCAAATACTAAATCCTACCTCTTAAGCATTTTTATAGGTGAATCAAAGATTTTGGTCGACACCCAAGGGTCATATATACAAAGTGGGCCTACCTATCACTGATTAAAGAGAAGTGTGACTTGTGATGTAGTCGTACCGGTTAAGTTAGTGGTTTTATAGCATTGGTCATTGTTTGAGTCCCTTATGTTGTAGGATTTGGGATTTGAACCTAGGTTTTACCTAACTAATCTCAATTCCTCTAATAAAAAAAATATAATATATTAGAAATACAAAATTTTATATTAAAAGTATGATTTTAAATAGGTTAGTAAATAGTAAAATATTATATATATTTTTAAAAATTAATAAATTGATTATCAATATTTTATATTGTAAAGTCAAGTGACTAAAATATCTCAAAGTTATTAAGTTTTTGGTAAAAGTAACATTGTATAAATAAATTTATGTTTTAGAATTCTTAAGTATGTGAAATTATTCACAACACATAAATATTTAAAAGATTATTAGTCCATTAGCTAAGCAAAAGAGTCTAAATTGAGGGGGTCTCGTGTACATAATGTAGGGAGTTTAATTTGTTATAATAAAATTGAAATGTTGATCCTTATAATTAGTTGTTAAGTTCTAAGTTTATTTAATTATTACAAACAACTTATCTAATCTATATTTGAATGCTTACTTTCAATCAATAATTTGGAAATTTATACTTCTTTAAACAAAAAATGAATCCTGCATTGGTTGAGAGATGTGACCCACAAGAACATATAAACTCCATTATATCATGATCCTTGTGCCAATGAGGAAACCATACTTTCAAACATCTTAGTAATAATGTACATACTAGTGGATCTGTCATATTATGTCCTCGCCCCATATTATGAAGCTAGTGATATATCAAGCTAATGGAAACCATTATAGAAAGGTTTCCATAAACGAACGAACTAGACTACCCGCTCGCAGGGTTGTAGCATGATTCTATCTATAGAATATAAGATTTAAATACTGAGATTTGTCTTAGCCCAACATCATATAAGGAGAAAGAGGTGCAATCAAAATTAAACTTACAATCCAACAAAAACAAACACAGAGATAAACAAATAAACTTTATAGCTTGTCAGGTCACAAAGCCCTATCATACGATCCCACCCTAAAGCCTCGGGCCCTGCTCAGCTACGTTTGAAAAAATAGCCCACGGAGATAAACAAATAACCCTTATAGCTTGTCAGGTCCCAAAGCCCTCATTTGATCCCTCCCTAAATCCCCAGGCCTCGCCTAGTCTCGTTTGAACAAATAGCCCTATGAGTTATGAAAAATTGGCCACCACCTGGAACTCTATCTTGATTTGATCAAACAATAACTAAATAGGGAACTCAAACTCGAAGGAAAGGCATCTATTGGAATTCAAAGGTTGTAGCTCGTAAGCATGTCCTGGATGGAAGGTCGAAGGACCTCAAAGAACGACATATGCCCTGACAAGCTATAAAGGGAAAATGCAAATAAAGATAACCTTAATTACAAAAACATTATGGTTTAATAATCCATTAGAAACCCTAAAGCTCATAATTGTAGCTCACGTTTAACCCGAAAATACATATCGTTATTAATTTTGAAACAATATAGTGTATAACTAAAATAGGTTTAGTTTAGGTGATCAAGAGGAATAATTGATATATTCTTGTTTGTTGCTCTTCACAGGGGTTCAATTTATTTATTGTTGAAGGCCTTATACCCTGAATATTCTAGGGTTTGAGGTGTCTTTTACTAAAAAAAAAAAATAACTAGAAAAAAATAACAAAAATTCATTTTATCATTATTTTTTAATTCAAATGAAAAATTAATGTATTGATAATTAAAAATATATTAAATTTGAAGCATGATAGAAGTATAAGATTGTTCGAAAACTATCCTCAAGTATGACCTAAATATCAGAGAAAAAGTATGCCCCCTTAAGGATCACCAGTTGGTTATTTTAGGTGGCCCACTTAAGCATCACGAGTGAGTTATTTGAGGTGGCTTGATCAATCACATAAATTATTTTAGAAGAGATAATTAAACCTGAAATTTTCAGCAGAAAACTTTACACCCCAATACCCACATCGCAAATATTTGATTAAGAACACAAAAAACTGATTTATCCGAAACCAAATCCTCTACCAAATACTAAATCCTACCTCTTTAAGCATTTTTATAGGTGAATCAAAGAGTTTGGCCGGCACTGAAGGGTCGTATATACAAAGTGGGCCTACCTATTACCGATTAAAGAGAAGTGTGACTTGTGATGTAGCCGTACAAGTTAAGTTAGTAGTTTTATAGAATTGTTCAATGTTTGAGTCCCTTATGTTGTAGGATTTGGGATTTGAACCTAGGTTTTAGCTAAGTAATCTCAGTTCCTCTAACAAAAAATAATAACAAAATTATAATATATTAGAAATATTAAATTTTATATTATAGATTAAAAGTAAGACTTTAAACAGATTAGTAAATATTTATATATTTTAAAAAATTAATAAATTGTTTATCAATATTTAATATTTTATATTGTAAATTCAAGTCACTAAAATACCTCAAAGTTATTAAGTTTTTTTGGTGAAAGTAACCTTGTATAAATAAATTTATGTTTCAGAATTGTTAAGCATGCGAAATTATTCACAATACATATATAATTAAAAGATTATTAGTCCATTAGTTAAGCAAAAGAGTCTCAATTGAGGGGGTTTCGTGTGTATAATGTAGGGAGTCTAATTTGTTATAATAAAATTGATTTTCTACTCCTTCTAATTAGTTGTTAAGTTCTAAGTTTATTTAATTATTACAACCAATTTATCTAATCTATATTTGAATGCTTACATTCAATAAATAATTTGGCAATTTACACTTCTTTATACAAAAAATGAATCCCGCATTGGTTGAGATATGTAACCCACAAGAACATATAAACTCTACTATAGAACAATCCTTGTGCCAATGAGGAAACCATACTTTCATACATCTTAGTAATAGTGTACACACTAGTGCATGTGTCATATTATGTCCTCGCCCCATATTATGAAACTAATGAGATATCAAGCTATTGAAAAACCATTAGATACATATTGTCATAAATGAACGAACAAGACTACATGTTTGTAGGGTTGTAGCATTATTCTATTTAAAATCATACTTTTAATCCATAATAGAGCATTTCATATTTCTAATATATTATAATTTCATATTTCTAATATATTATAATTAGTTGTTAAGTCCTAAGTTTATTTAATTATTACAACCAACTTATCTAATCTATATTTGAATGCTTGCTTTCAATAAATAATTTGGAAATTTACACTTCTTTATACAAAAAATGAATCCTGCATTGGTTGAGAGATGTCACCCACAAGAACATATAAAATCCACTATAGCACAATCCTTGTGCAAATGGGGAAACCATACTTTCAAACATCTTAGTAATAGTGTACACACTAGTGGATGTGTCAGATTATGTCTCCACCCCATAATATGAAGCTAGTGAGATATCAAGCTAACATAATCCATTAGAGAAAGTTTTCCATAAACGAAAGAACAAGACTACCTGCTTGCAGGGTTGTAACATGATTATATCTATAGAATTAAGACTTAAATATTGAGATTCGTCTTAGCCCGACATCATAAAAGGAAAAAGAGTTGCAATCAAAATGAAACATACAATCCAACAAAAACAAACATAGAGATAAACAAATAACATTTATATTTGATCAGGTCCCAAAGCCCTATCATACGATCGCGCCCTAAAGCCTCACCCAACCATGTTTGAAAAAATAGCCCACAGAGATAGAAAAATAACCTTTATATATTGTCAAGTCCAAAATCCCTATCATATGATCCTACCCTAAATCCTCGGGCCCCACCTGACCCCATTTGAACAAATAGCCCTATGGGTTATGAAAAATCGTGAGAAATTGGCCCCCACCTAGAAATTTATCTTGATCTGCTCGAACAACGAATGAATAAGGAACTCAAACTCGTAGGAAATACATATGTTGGAATTAAAAGGCTATAGCTTGTAACCTTCTCCTAGCTGGAAGGTTGAAGGGCCTCACAGAATGACATCTACCCTAACAAGCTATAAAGGGAAAATGCAAATAACGAGTAAAAGGTGCAATCAAAATTAAATGTACAATCCAACAAAAACAAACATAGAGATAAAAAAATAACCTTTATAGCTTGTCAAGTCCCAAATCCCTATCATATGACCCCGCCCTAAAGCCCCGAGCCCCACCCAACCACGTTTGAACATATAACCCACAGAGATAAATGTACAATCCAAATTAAATGTACAATCCAACAAAAAAAAACACATAGATAAACAAATAACCATTATATCTTGTCGGGTCCCAAAGACATATCATACGACCCCTTCCTAAAGCCATGCGCCCTGCCCAACCCCATTTGAACAAATATCCCTATCAGTTATGAAAAATCATGAGAAATTGGCCCCCACCTAGAACTCAATCTTGATCCGCTCGAACAATAATTGAATAGGGAACACAAATGCAAAGGAAATGCATCTATCATAATTTAAAAGTTGTATCTCGTAACCCTATCCTAGCTGGAAGGCCGAAGAGCCTCACAGAACGACATATGCCCTGACAAGCTATAAAGAAAAAATGCAAATGAATATCACCTCAATTAAAAAACATTATGGTTGAATAATCCATCGAAAACCCTAAAGTTCATAATTGAAGCTCACATTTAACCCAAAAATACATATCATTATTATTTTTGAAACTATATAGTGTATAACTAAAATAGGTTTAGTTTAGGTGATCAGGAGGGATAATTGTTATCTTCCCGTTTGTTTCTCTTCACCGAGGTTCAATTAGTTTGTTGTTTAAGGACTTGTACTCTGAAGATTCTAGGGTTTGAGGTGTCTTTTAATGAGAAAAAAATAACAAAAATCCATTTTATCATTATTTTTTAATTCAAATGAAAAATCAATAAATTGATAATTAAAAATCTACTATATTTGAAGCACGATAGAAGTATAAAATTGTTTGAAAATGGTCCTCGAGTATAACCTAAATACAAGAGTGAAAGTATGCCCCCTTAAGGATAACCAACGAGCTATTTGAGGTGGCTTTTTCAATCAAGGATAGGAGCAAGTGATGATTGTTCCCACTACTGATAAAATTTCCCGCTATGATAAAAAAATGATAAGTTTTACCACTAAAATAAAAATAAAATAGGTTTTTACAAAATTATTTTTTTTTAAAAGAGATAATCAAACCTGAAATTTTTAGCAGAAAACTTTACACCCCAATACCAATCTCCACCTCGCAAATATTTGATTGAAAATGCGAAAAAAATGATTTATACAAAACCAAATCCTCTACCAAATACTAAATCCTACCTCAAGAATTTTTATAGGTGAATTAAAGAGTTTGGCCGACACCCAAGGGTCGTATATACAAAGTGGGCCTACCTATCACCGATTAAAGAGAAGTGTGACTTGTGGTGTAGTCATACTGATTAAGTTAGTAGTTTTATAGCATTGGTCAATGTTTGAGTCCCGTACGTTGTAGGATTTGGGATTTGAACCTAGGTTTTACCTAAGTAATCTCAATTCCTCTAATAAAAAATAATAATAATAATTATAATATATTAGAAATATGAAATTTTATATTATAGATTAAAATTATGATTTCAAATAGATTAGTAAATAGTTAAATATTATATATATTTTCAAAAATTAATAAATTGTTTATCAATATTGTATATTTTATATTGTAAAGTCAAGTGACTAAAATACCTCAAAGTTATTAAGTTCTTGGTGAAAGCGACATTGTATAAATAAATTTATGTTTTAGAATTGTTAAGCATGTGAAATTATTCACAATACATATATAATTAAAATATTATTAGTCCATCAGTTCAGCAAAAAGGGTCTAAATTGAGGGGGTCTCATGTACATAATATAGGGAGTCTAATTTGTTATAATATAAAATTGAAATTACGACCCTTCTAATTAGTTTTTAAGTTCTAAGTTTTTTTTAATTATTACAACCAATTTATCTAATCTATATCTGAATGCTTACTTTTAATAAATAATTTGGCAATTTACACTTCTTTATACAAAAAAAGAATTCTCCATTGGTTGAGAAATGTGACCCATAAGAACATATAAACTCCACTATAGCATGGTCCTTGTGCCAATGAGGAAACCATACTTTCAAACATCTTACTAATATTGTACACACTAGTGAACGTGTCATATTATGAATCTAGTCAGATCCTTCATGGTTATAGGCTCTCACGAGACATGTTGCCATAATTGGCCATATAGCCTAAAAAATGGTTATCATGTGGGCTCCCACTGGATATGTTGACATAATTATCCATCTAAATTAGAAAGAGGTTATCGTGTGAGATCTCATGAGATTTATTGCCACAAGTAGCTATCTAACCTAATTTTTTTTATCATATTGGCTCTCATTCATAACATATTACATGACAACCTCACATGTAAAATAATCAATAATACCTAACCATAATATACTTACTCATCTCATTAAAATAATTTAATCAATCATAACATAATTAATATAACAAAATGTCATGATAAACATTCAACTATCCAAATCATAGTATTCATTTGTTCTCATATACATAATTATTCAACTATCCAAATCATATTATTCATTTAGTTCTCATATACATATTCATTTAGGTTGTCGGAGTCTAGACTTTTTGTATACTAACATCAAAATTATTATAATAAGTATTATGTCTATGTGCATTATCTATATGTATACTAACATCAAAATTATCATAATGAGTATTATGTTTATGCTCATTATCATAATGAGTATTATGTATATGCTCATTATAACTACATCATAAAATCAAATGCATTAATCTACCATTTGTCTGACTTGGAGTAAAATAACATCATCACACCACAAAGATGTATCTATACAAAGTAACTATTGTGATAAGTCCCCACATATATAAAAAAAAAAAAAACCAACATAGATATGTCATCTGATTTCTTAGTAAAATATAAGTCTCATTATAAGAGAGTAATAATTATTAGAGTATAATCTCATACTAGGTCAGACAACCAATGTCCTAATGTAGTATAATAATATAATCTCATACTAGGTCGGATAACCAATGTCATACCCAATGTCCTAAATAGTATAATTCTGAATTAGCATATCATATACAATGTCCTCAATAGTATAACTATGAATTAGCTCATACAAGTCTTATGAGTCGTGACAAAACAATGAGACGTTATAACTATAATACTAAGAACTGCATTTATGAGGTGATATTAGAGTAAGGAAGAACGTTACTGCATCAAGTTACGAGCTTACACATTAGGAGTGAAGTTAATATTAGAGGGGAATTCACACCATGGATGATGTTAGTACTAAAGTGATGGATGCATGAACTTGAAATTAAACAATGTTAGTACTATGGTGTGAGAGGATGCACTCTAAAGCCAACTTTTAGAATAACATTGTATAGATAAAAATTACAAGCCAAACAAAACCAAAAAAGGTATAATACTAAATCCATCAGTGATGTCAGGAAAAAAGTGAAGAAGTCAACTCAAAGTGAAGAAGGTTCATATCACATCAACTCAAGGACTAGCATTCTAAAATTAACTTTTGGATTGGCAAAGAATTTGGTACATGTAATAACTTATAAACCGACTCTAACTCGCAACTTTTATATTTATGTGATATTATTTATAATTGCAAACTCTAGATACGCATGCAAAAAAAAGTGATTTTTTTTTATATAAAACAAAATCCAAACATAATATCATATCTATATAGTGATGAAACTTGTAATTATTATAACTATCACATAAATAACACCCCAAAAGAAACATGACATCAAATATCAATGCATGCACCTTAAAACCATCTTCTACAATTAAAAAATAATAAAAATAATAATTGTAAATAAGAGTTGAGAGGAAATAACAAGAAATTTAGAAATTTTTATAATTATATGAATGTATAAGCTATAATAAATCATTTCCAAGAACATTTATAAGTATCATTCCATCCTTAACGCGTTTTAAATGTAAAGTGTCAACTTCACATATTCATTTTATTATTTATGGGTGACATTTAACATGTAGTATATTTATATTCTTGAGGGTTAGTTTAAGTGGTCATGAGCTAGATGTGAGATTTCTTCCTCAAAGTTGGAGATGTCACAAGTTCAACTCTCTTGATCTCCTTGGACTTAAACTCTATAATCAAGATTGACATCCAAAAAAAGATCTATAGTGATAAGTTATGTTAGTAATTATAATAAATATCCATAACATTAATTAATTATATTTTCAAATTCATTGGACATCATTGTTGTTTTAGGCGAGCCTCGAGATCAAAAGCTAACAAGGACAAAGGGGAAACTACTAGGGCTAAGGTTTAACTTAGCCGCCTCTTGTTTCCAGGCTTCCTAGCGGCCCTTCATTTCTTCCCCATACACCTTCAAGTTTTTTGTGGTGCTTTTTCTTATGTTCTTGTAGGTTGTGGGATTTTTTTTTCAGAGTTATCTGGGTAGTTTTGGATGCCTGTGGTTGGAATATTTGTTCTTTTCAATGAAATTAGTTTGGTGTGGGGTTTGAGCGATGACGACACTTAGGGTTTTCTCTCTTTCATATTTTAGGCTTTGGTATGGCTCGGTGTAAGGAGTTTCATCTTGTGGTGCTTGTTATTGCACAAGTTCTAGGTTGGGAAAATCCTAAACCAACCACTAAATGGAGACAACTAAGAGGTCACCTACCCACTATCACCTTAGGCAGGTGTCTCGGTCACTTTATAGGTGAGGTAGTCACCTCAAGGGGGGAATCCCAGTGACCGTAGGGGGAATGAGATGAATGTTGGGTATGTGTTATATTCTTTGCATGTGTGTGTGTGGGCGTGTCAAATATGACAACTGCGTCTGACGATCCCTTGTACTAGTGCTATGTTTGTGCTATGTGTGTCGGATGCTTTCCTAGGGGGGTCCCAGGGGGGGGGCAGGTATGCCCCCCCCTGGTTATGCACAGGGTTCGGAAACAAGCAATATCCTGAGGCCGACAGGGTTCGGGGCAACACCCTGAAATTTTTTTGGGGCAGTTTTGTAAATTAATCTTGGATTAAGGGATTAGGGTTTTGCTATCTACGGAATACTTAAAAATATTTTATATATTGTATGGTGAATGGTGAAATTCGAGATAATGAATATAAGAAAGGTTTTCCCGGTTGAGGGTTTCCGGTATAAAATCTTTGTGTACTCTGTGTATGAGCCATTGATTAAATTTTATTTTGCTTAAGAATATATATGCATTGCTTTACTTCACAGGTTTAAAACTTACAATGAAGATGGATGAATATGGAGATGAAGTCCCTAGAGGTAAAATATAGATGCTATGAAGGTCTTGGAATGAAGTATTGGGAAGGTCCAAGTATTTCCAAGTATGTTGAGTAACTTGCAAATGGTGAAATACTTGCTTGAGACACAAGAAAAACAAGCATATATTGCAATATAATCAATTGGACAAGCAAGTTAAGGTTGTTGTCCCTAATAGAAGTTGTTAGTAATAATGCATATCAACAATAAAATGGCACCATCAGCTACAAAATAAATGCTATATCTCAGTAGAAGATACAAGAGAAAGACTAGATAAAGACTAGCAAAACCCAAGATGAAAATCCAAGATACTAGCATGAAAAGATAAGGTTGTTGTAAACACTTTTCTAAAGAAAAAGATATTAGCCTTATGGATGTAACAATAAAAGTGTTACAACAAGAAAATAAGCCACTGAAACTCCTCCAAACTTTTCCAAAGAGTGTGCTAGAGCATGTAAGACAAGTGTGCAAACTTTGGGCAATTTCCAGTGGTTGATGAGAGAGTTATTCAAGCAATTGAGTCAGGGTTTCTGCAACCCTAATGGATGAAGATGAAATTTTATAACAACAACAAGAACTATCCCTTTGATGGGGACGCCCTAGTGTATTTGAGGTTCCAAAGGCACAATGAAGACAATCCAAGTTGCAAGAAGTAAAAATGATAAGAAATTATGTTTCCCAATGCAATTTTTTTTTTCTCCAATGCAAGACTAGTGATTTTAGTTATGGTCTAATGGGGTCAAAAAGAAAGAGATAGGGTTACTAAAACCTTGGGGGTGTAAATCCTCCTACTTCCAAAGGTAAGTAACCTATCTAGGGTTTGAATATGAGAGGTGTAAATCCTCTTACTTTCTCAACAAAACCCTTGCAAAACATATTGATAAAATGGTTGAAAATAGGATAGGGGTGTATATCCTTATACTCCCTATCTAGAATTCAAAAAAACAACCTCAACTTGAATTATAAATGATCAAACAAGGTAAAGAAACCATACCATTCAATAAAAATCTCTTAGCATGCCAAATTAAACCTCCACAACATCAAAAATTGACCTCTAAGAGATAGTGCACCATCATCATCATTAACCATAGCCATAAAACCATTATTCCATAACACAAGAGGAAAAACACTCCACGTATAGTGAAAATTTCAGACCAAGTACTTCTCACAATGGAGAGTTATGATAAAATGATATCTCATGATCTCTTATTTATACAAAATGTCACTAAGATAGTTTGTCCACATAATTAAGGGTAAACATCAAGACTAGGGGTCAACAACCCTAATCTTCCCCCTTCTTCCCATAGAATGAGGGACGACCCCTTGTTGGGTCAATACAAGCTAAAATCCCAAGAGATAAGGAAATGGGGGAAATAGTGATGGAAAGTGGCAAGTATAGTCGGGAATTGTACGATGCCTCTTCAAGGGAGTTCCTAGTAAAAAACCCATCCCCAAGGAAGACCACTTACTAGGGAGCAATGTCAACCACCAAGGTGAAACATGAAAAAAAGAATAATGTCCAAGAATGTATCATGAAATATAGAGAAATCTGAGATAAAACATACTTGAATTCCTTAAATATTAAAATGATGCTCACCATAATACTGACTGTACCTCATGGAGCAAGGCCCACTTCCTTCTGGAAGCCAGCTAATGTGGTGGATGCCATCTGGAAATATGTGACCTTTGTGGTGGTGAGAAGGGTCTCCATATTTGAAAAAGGATATTGTTGGTAAAGTATTCTCTCGGCACTCCATATCTTCAACCTGAGGGCCTCGAGACATAATCTCCTTAGTTATCCACAAAATGGGTATAACATCTAGCTCCTACTTGGGGACATGTGTTCATTGTAGAGTGCATGAGAACCACAACATCTCTTGGTAGACCCGTGCATGCCAAAAACTCATAACAAGGGATCAGAGCATCTAGGGTGGTGCTATCACCCTTCATTAATATATATATAAAAATACAAAATACAAAATAATCTAGAAAAGAAAATTTTGACATTTTTTTCAAAAATTTCTAAGCTAAATACGCAAGTAGAGAAAAATGAAAAAGAAATGCATCTAAACTAGTATGAGAAATCAAGATGCAAATGAAGGGGAAAGCAAGATGAATTACCTAT